>VNJQ01005072.1:0-107772 GCA_008042515.1 Drosophila truncata | reverse complement strand
GGAGCCGGCACTAGCTAATCGCAAGGGTATAGTCTTTCACCATGACAACGCTAGGCCCCACACATCTTTGGTCACTCGGCAAAAATTAACGGAGCTGAATTGGGAAGTGCTACCACATCCACCTTATAGTCCGGACTTAGCACCTTCAGATTACCATTTGTTTCGCTCTCTTGAAAACTCTTTAAATGGTAAAAACTTTGATTCAGATGAGGCAGTCGAAAACCACTTGTCTCGATTCTTCGCTGAAAAAGACCAAAAGTTCTTCGAGCGCGGAATTATGCAGCTGCCCGAGAGATGGTCATTAGTGGTCAAACAAAACGGCCAATACATAATTGATTAATTATAAGTCCTGATATAAATAAATCATCTTTGAAAATATTGAAAAAAAAAACGACATGACTTTCTTGCCAACCCAATATATTAAGAAGCTGCGGAGTTATGATTTTTTTTATTATTTTCCTGATTGTTCCTATGACAGCTATAGGATATAGTCGTCCAATTTTCATGAAATTAACAAAATTCTAGAATAATAATATATAATATTCTATCAAATTTGGTGGATTTTTGTTGAAAACTGACAAAGTTATAATTTTTTTTCGAAAATTTTACCGATCGTTCCTATGGCAGCTATATGATATAGTCGTCCGATCCGGCCCGTTCCGACATATTTACGAGTGAGAGTATATAGAAGACTAACTGCAAAGTTTCATTTAGATAGCTTTAAAACTGAGGGACTAAATATTGGTCAGGACCACTTAAGGAGTCGATATAGCCATGTCCGTCTGTCCGTCTGTCCGTCCGTCCGTCTGTCCGTCTGTCCGTCATTCCGTCTGTCCGTCTGTCTGTCTGTATGAACGCCTAGATCTCAGAGACTATAAGAGCTAGAGACACCAAACTTGGGATTTAGTTTTCTTATATCTGCACTCAGATCAAGTTTATTTTCTGTTACACTATTATTTAAACTTCAATTCACCTAAAGATATATTTCAAAACCCTAATTTTCAACCGTTCAAAGGCAAAATTACTTATCTCTTTGAGATGGGTGATTTATTTTATGAAATTTACTGTATTGCAGTGTTCAACTTCAAAATTCGACTAAAATTAAATATATTTAAAATTAAAATAAAGTTTTGAACGTGTTTTTTTTAGACAATTTAGACAAATGTCGCATTTGACATCAGAGAATTGCCCATATCTATGTATATCTGGTAATCAAAAAGAACATTCGTACTTTAACTTATTGTTACAAAACTTCTTAGTACCATACAGGAGAAATCAATATTTTATTTAGTAACTAATATCTCTACAAATATCGTCAGACTAAAGCATTATTATGCAGTTGAGCATTACCCTTAATGTGAGTGGGAATTATCCCCAAGGAAACTTAAGTGCTATCATCATAAATTATAAATTTCCAACATGATAGCACGATTCGGCGGGGTGAAAGTACCACGCAAAAATGTTGTTAATATCTTATTATTATCCATAGAATACTTTTTTGGCACGCACTTCTTCCCAACGACTGAGTCCTTCCAAGTAGCTGTCAGACAGGAAAACATTAAACAATGCATTTCTTATGCTGATTGCCGCCCATCCCTTGTTTAAATAATAAATTTCAATTTTTAAAGATCTTTACGTATTATTGAAAATCTTGGGCTGCTTTTACGTCCTGTTCCCTCCTGTCTTAGCATTATTTTTTTTTCGGTTTGCTATCTGTGGGCGCCCTCAGGGAAACGATTTCCTTTTTATTATGTGTTCCGTGTTCCTCCTGCTACTGGTAGAGGGAACTACCTCACTGCCTGCTCATCATGTGTATGATTTTTGCTTTTTTTTGTTTTCATACACTGTTTTTTAATTCACTTTCTTAAGATCAAAATTAAAATTTTACTTTAGAAAGAGAAGTAAGCCCTTAAATCATCGGTGTTTTCTTTATCATTCTTTTTTTATGTTTCGAATCGTTTGGTTTTGTCAAAGTTGCTTTAGTGAATTCAATAAATTCAAAGACAGATGTAAAAATTAAGGCATATTAAGGCCGAAATCCCATGAAATCCATGAATTCTTTGCAACAATTTTAAAGGCAATATGAAGGTAGAACCAAGCATTTTTCCTGTTATTTGTTTGCATTAAATGTTACAAAGGCGTTTTGTCATGCCAACTGCAGAATGCAAATACTTTTGCAAAATACTATATAAATTGTGGATGGTACAGGGCCAAAAGGAACGACAACTAGTCGAGACGGAAAGTCCCTTTTAAATTGAATAGAGTAATCGAGACTAAAATCTTGGTGGTGAAATCTTTACAATTATTGTAAGAATGTATATAGCATTAACATATGACAAAAGATAGAAGGTATTAAAAGTTTACATTTTAAACAGATCTCCGGTTAGGGTATCTAAGAGTTTTCGTCTGAATTTGAAATGTCAAGGGGCTGGCGGAATTATGCGGAATATTGGAAGGTTTTTAGCTTTTATTTGTCATTATTTTGCCATTCCTCTCCTCTCGTCCCTGAAAATAAGTAAAGAGTGGTTGTTGTTAACTTATGCCATCTCAAAAGATAATTTGCCATGGTAACCAACTCAGTAGCAGGCCACCAAAAGGTGGTAGAGAATCTGAGCCCGCCCGCCGAAGTCGAGAGACGGGGAGGCTGGAGCTGGAGGAGGAGAATATTCAGAATCAGGTAGCTCTTAAGCTTCCTCCACGCTGCGGTTTTTACGTTTGTTGTTGACGCTGCCAGCAGTTGCCGGATTGTGAGGGGAGCGGGTGCCGGCGGAATGGGAACTCTTTTGGTAACGCTTATCCACTTGTCTTGTGATTTTAATGCAGTGGGCGGTGGCAGGCGAGGCGAGCGGCAGAGCGGGCGAAGTGGGGCTTTTTGTGAACATGGCTAAGGATCGCCCTGGGCAACCAGAAGCACGAGCAGCTGCAAATACTTGCCTTGTTGTTGTTTGTCCCTTTTAGATTCGACGGAGTGGGCAGGATAGTGCAGAATGGAGTCTGAACGTGGCTTTGTGCTGTTTCAGCTTCCAATGTGGACCGAAGCTGAGCCCCGACGGAAATTCTCATGCCTAGATGGCCCACGGCTGCTTCAGATTTTTGAAAATTTCTGGCCGATAGGTATTTATTCTCTGGATGGTCATGGAAAGTCTTCAAAGGCAATATGTATGCAGCTGACATTGGTTTGGATTTATTAACCTGCTAGCTATTGTGTGCTTCCCGACTGCCTAATTTTTAATAACCGAAAGTTAATGACGAAGACGAAACCTAAAGATAATCAAGTGCATCAGCAACAAAATTTTGTCATGGCAACAAAAAATTCTTCATAAATCGCTTTAAGTCGTAATGTGGGGCCTGTCCTTCGCTGAGCCTTGGCGTCGTGGTTCAGGACCTTCATGGTCAGCCATTTGTATGAAATTGGCTTCTTAGTCCCAGACTTGGTCCTTGCTTGTTGTCCTGGGCACGTCGTAACTTGAATTGAAATTGAAGTTCGCTTATGGAATCGGAAAATTTCTTACCGTTCTCGTCGCCGTTGTTGCGACTTTTGCAATTTTCCTCACACACTTCATGTTCAGAATTAATTTAATATTAATTTTATTTTTATATATATGTATGTGCGGAGTGAGAAAGCGAGCGTTTTTGTTGTGGTTCTCCTTGTGCAACTTCTTCCGCTCGTCCCGTTGTGCAACTCCATCTGCCACTCGAGTGCTCATTTCAAGATTACTTCCTCTCGCCCTCAGCGCATTAAGTGAGGGCGAGCAGTGCGCTAGGACCTTGTGTGGACACCTGTGGAATTTTAAATTGTATTAGCTGAACATAATTTCGAATTAAATGTATGTTGCCTTGGGTCGCCAGGGAAAGTGTTTAGTATTGGGGTGCTGGAATATGTACGGTTTCGGGGAATGGCTCAAGAGTTTCCCCCCTTCAACTCATAGGCATTTAAGGCAATGATAGCTCTCCAGTTGGCTGAGCTATACATCGCTTCACTCGTAATGTGTGTGTTTTGCTACGCCAATCAAATCACATTTAGCGAACATCGAAATTCCTGACATTACCTGTATTTCGTATCCACTCCCAATCGATATTTTCTGCGTAAGTTTTCCTAACCTCCATTCAATGGTCTAAAACCCGCAATCAACGTTAGCCATTTTATATATTTCGGTCACGTGTCCAGTCCATCCGCAAACACTCCTTAGGCCTGGTTCATGACTGGTGGTGAAAGTGTCATTTGATAGTTGGGCAGAGAGTCCAGAGTCCAGAGAGTCCGAGTCCAGTCAAGGGCACAAATACACAGAGCAACTTAAAGGTTTTCCCAGATTCCAATTTCCTTGTGCCCCAAAGTTCAAACTAAGCCAATTAATTAGGCCGGCTTTCGTTTCGGGATCGCCGACCAAATATGTCAAGCAAATTGGGCTCGTTGCGCCTGTTGCATTTGCGACGCAAAATCAAAAAGAAATAACAGGGCAACGGTAAATTTAAGTGTAACGACTATATAAAACCCTAACAATGCTTTGTAGTACAGTACAAAATTTCACAATTTTTAAGGAATTCTTCTTAGTTGTTTAATTGCTTGAGGCAAACCCATTTTAGGCACTTAGGAACATTAGAAATGTATGTAAATATTATACTACCATATATACCCTTACATTTTACGAGTACCGCGTATAAAAAGGTAAGGAAGAGGTAACAAAATGCCAGAGCCAAAAGGCCAAGGAAGGAACTAAATAAATCAGCTACCGAGTAAAAGTGGCCCACGCACAAATTAAGCCCGATGAACTTGCATAATAGCTAGCAGTTCTGGTCGACCGAATTTCGGCTCTCCTCCTTGGCGCTGAGACAATATGGCGGCATTAATTAAAGCAATTTATCATTTGGGGTCAGACTGAAGCAAACGGAGAAAATGAACCAGCCAAGGCAACCTTTGATTTGCAGGAAGCTGTATAAATATTTGCTTTTGTGACGACAAAGTAACACAAACCAGAAAAGGAAAAGTATATTTAGATGAAGTGGGGGAACCGAACTGTTGGCATGCCATATGGAAATAATACCCAACCGCCGCAGCCTCGTCAACCCTCAGTGATCCACCCACCCCTATGGGGATTTTGGCCACGCTTCATTTCGTGTCAAGCTTTAATCTTTTAGCACGCATCTTTGGCATTTTTATTGTAATTTGTTTCGATTTGGGAGTGTGCGTGTGCAGAGCTCCTGCATGGCGACAGGAACTGCGAAGGCCCCAACGCACAGAGGAATGCCCTAACTAAAATTGAGTTATACTTCCTAACGACGCATGAACATAGAGAATATAGGGAGAGGCATTTTTCCTGATTACGATTTCAGTAGTCCAAGCCTATGGGCAAGTCACAGTACCTTTTTTCGAAACAGTGGCTCGGAGAATCAGGAGAACTCTGAGTCTCAGAGTTCGTCAGCACGGGAATAAATTATGCGTGTAATTCAACATTTTATTTAATGAAAACCTAATGAAATGCAAAATGCTAACACAAATGAAATAAATTTTCCTCGAGCAGTCGTCGTGGTGCTTCCTCCTTCCGTTCCCTTACATCTCGGATTCCTGTTCAGTCTTCTTGTGACGTTTTCGGGAAATTGATTAGGCGCAAAAATCGTTGTTACAGGGTGAACTTATAGTGGGGGAGTACTTCTCCGCTATGGAGCAAACGCGCCGAGGGTTGGATTACATTGCAGCATTGACTTTGATTAATAATGTGCGCTTTAGGCCAGGTACAAGTTATTAGTTTCCGAGGGCAGAAGGAACGTTGTGGCAGAGTGTTGGGTAATAAGAGCAGGATTCATAAGAGCATTATTTTTCTCTTAGCCAACATTCCATAAGGTAACAAAACGTAACCAAAACTGAAATAAAACACTGCAAAGTAGACGGGGGCGAATTGAAAAGTCCAAGTCGATTAACATAGGGTTTGACTTATCTGCAATAAAATTAACATCAAAAAGAGGCAAAAGCAGGAGCAGAAGACTGTACAGTGTACACTCTATACGGAACTACAATATAAGAAAATGTTTCATTAATAATTTGATTGATTTCAACACATGATTATTAATATATGTAACTTAGGTGTACCCTCTCTCACAGAGAATGGCCAAACGCTTAGAAAACCGGCAAATGCTGTCATAATAACTGCTTCCGACAGCTATGAGAGGCAGCATCTGTGGCGGCAATCACATTCATTTCACTTCGTACAGAAATTTATTTACACACCAACAAGAGTCGGGGCCTGACGGAGAGAGAGAGAGGGAGGGACTCCCGGAATGCGCTGTGGCAGCCACTTCCGGCGGAAACTAGCTTTTAACCCCATGAACGAGTCTAGGCGTTAATACGGCGCCCAGCCATATCCCAGAGCTGCTGCCGCTCTCGTTCCCTTGCCCAAACCCAGTCTGTGCGTAATGAAAAATGCAAATTCCCAACGGCTAAATTCTAGCAAACAAGCAAGCAAAGCGACGCGCCGCGCCTCGTCGAGAACAGAGCGTTTTTTTCGCACCACACTGAAAGAACGATCTGCAACTTGAAGGAAAGCCTGTCAAGACCCAAGCGCAAAAGTTTCATTTTTAATGAAGCTGTGAATTTATTTTGCTTTAAAATCATTCAAATTTAAGACATTTTGTATTTTGTTTTCAAAATATTTCCGAGCCTCTTATCCAAGTGTACACAAATAGACTTGGCTTGGATGCAAGATTTGGCCATCCAACATTCCTAGCTCCTAACCAAAATGCAGCAGCTGGAGCTTCGGCAATTGCAGCTGGTGGAAAGAGTGGAAAGAGCTCGTCCTGCTCATCGCTGTCGTCATCGTCGTGGCCGCTCTCTGGCGTATTGTGTGGCAAATGACAGGAAATTTAAAAGGATGCCTTTGTGCTCGTCCCATGCTGCCCCAGCAGCAGCAACAAGAACAACAAAAATAACAAAAACAACAACAGTGGCAACAACAAAAACACCACCGTAACAAAGTGCTGTGTTCTGTTCAGTTCTGTTTTGCAGTCTCTGGCATCCTGGTTGGGAGCTGACTCCGTGGGTTGTGCTCTTGTGTCTAGCTCGCGGCCATAATTTCAATGCTCAAGTTGATAAGCAGCTTAACCCACCAGTGCCAGTGCCTGTGCCATTGCCAATCCAAGCAAAGTATGCCCTCCCACTTGACCTGTCCTACTTTTCCTCTTCATCCTTTCCCGTGAATCCCTTTTGCTTGATGTTAGCCAAGCCTTGGCATTGCTTCACAATTTTACGCATTTAAATTAATTAGCTCGTCACCCGAACTCCTATTCAGTTCCTGGAAATGGGTGGTAACAATACTTATCTGTTCCTCTCTTCTTCTTTGCTTTATATTTGAATATTTGGCGGAAGGAAGGAATATAAATACAATAGAGGACAAAAGTATTTTGACAAAGCTAATAGCAATATTCCAGCGCGTATCCCGGTATACTTGTATAAGCAAGATCCATTTTACAATCCAGTAAGAGATACTATGTATAGCTTTGCGTAGGCCAAATATGGCCCTGAAACTTTTGTACTATTATATACTATAGACAGTACCTCTTACTGGATCGAAAAATGAATCCTGACACTTTTACAAGTATAGAGGGACACGCACTGAAATATTAGTATGAGCTTTGTCAAAATACTTTTGTCCTCTGTTGTAGGATATGACAGGATTGCAATTAGAGGAATATGTTACCGTAAACAAGATTACGAAAAAAGTGGTGTTTATCTTTGATGTATACCAAACAATAAAACTATCAACAGAGTGTGACTTTTCTTATCATATTATAAAGTAGCAGTTTAATTAAATTTCAATTTCAATAAATTTATGTTAATACAGCAATTTGAAATATTTAAAGGGGCTTTCTATTTAACCATTTGTAAATGTAAGGGATTTAGAAGAACTTCGAAGTAATTTTGTGAAATATACTATTTAAAAATTAATTTTGTATATATATTTACACAATTGTAAAAAGTTTAGAATTTTATCAAAATCGAAATACTTTATCATAAGTATAACAATTTTATATATTTAGATATATTAATTTCAACTCACCTTGAAGTTTTTAATTATTAAGAAAAATGTAAAATTACCTTGTATAACGAAAGTAAGATACTATATATTTATTGGTCAATCCACAGTTTGAAAACTACAGTCAAGAGTGGAATTTTGCCAAACAATTTGGTAGCTCTGGGGCCTACGTTATCTCTCTTATAAGGACAGACGCACATTAAAACAACTGCACAAATGGTCATCGCTAAGCCATGTATTTTATACTATATACTGTCTATTTCTATCCTCAGTTTTCACCAAGTTATAATATTCTTGTAAACCTATAAATACCGAGTATAAAAATCTGTAATACCATAAAAAAATGAAAACCAAAAATCTTGACAGGCGAAACTTTTTTTTCTGGCAATATAACTTAATATACAACAAGCAATTAAACTTAAATAAAAATTGTTACAAACTATTCAACATCTGCGAAAGTGGGAAGAGGAGCGGACACAATGGTAATACATCAGGACGAGGTCTGAGTGCCACGCGGTGGGCCAATGGAAAAATTGCTGCAATATATATATATATATATATATGTATATATATACAGTGGCGAACTTAATTATTGGCACAGTTGGCATGTTTGATTTTCGCGCCAATTTTCTTCATGAAACATGGTGATATTATTAAAAAACAAAATTTTGTAGTGTATATTGATCAATTTCCAAATAAAAAACTTTGTTTTTATTTTTCAATATAATTCTATTAATTAAAAAAAAAAATAAATATATAAAAGTACAACTTAATTTCCCTGAACAAAATTATTGGCACACTTAACCAAAATTTTAAAAATTATCAAAATGAAACCATTTTAAATATACATTATTCTTTTGTGGCTTATCCCTCATATTTTATAATCAGTTCCACAAGAGTTAGCTTCGAAGAAATTTCATTTTGGGTTGTTTCGAAGCTAATAAAACGCAACCCCCTACAAGTGCCACCTTTAGCTCGGCTTTTGTTAATATGGTAAAGAAATTGGCGAAAGTAAAACATGCCAACTGTGCCAATAATTAAGTTCGACACTGTATATATATGTATATATAAATATATATATATATATATGAACGTGTTTTATTTTATGATAGCCCTTTGTCAGCACAGGACACTCCCGCACACACGCACTTGCACACTGGCTGCACTTGACAGGCAAGGATGCGGCGGCAGGGGGCAAAATCTGCTGTGCACATAGACTGTGCCAAGTTTGGAGCCATTCGGAGAACTGGACGGTCGGGGGCCCACGCACGACATGACTGTAACATGTAATTATTTTTCAATAAAACCCAAGGCAGCAAAAGCAACAACGCGATGACAACGACGGCACTGACAACATGCCGTATGAGTGACCAAGGCAAAAGTAAAAATATAACTACAACAACGCCAAACCAAACAAGAAGGAACTCTGTAGTCAAGTGTCTCGACAATTAGATACCCGATACTTGTATTTATAGAAACTTTGCCGTTGTATGTATCTTGTTGTACTTTAATTAATTTAAAAAAAAACAAATATCCGGGTAAAAATCCTTAAATCTATATTTTAAGCACAAAATGTAGTGTTTTCTTTTTCAAAATATTAATATCAACAATTTAGGGCTCCTAAATTGTAATCGTCTTGATTGAATAGAATTGAGACTATACAACAGATCGGTTGTGGGAACACATGCTAAAAATTGTTGTTCGATTCAACCACAAAATTTCCTTTAGTATATTATTTACTACTTAAAAGAAAAAGATGTTAAGTTTTGAGATTGAACAATAAAGGCAATAAGTTAAAGGAGTATATGATAATTTTTCGGTATGATTATGTATTCATCATTATTACAATTGTTCTCAGTTTATACCTAACAAATATTATTATTATTTAATACATATGTACGCACAACTAACTGCACAACAAGAAAGGCCCTCCGCTTAATGGGTATGACAAAATATATTGCATCCGTGATAATAAAATGAAATAAAAATGTCCAGCATATATGCGTCAGCAACAGTTACGCGTTACTACACTCCAACTTGGCTTGGAAGGGGCACAGAACTGGCCACGAAAAGACAATAAAAACGAAATTATTAATTTGACAGGGAAAGCTGGCAGGGGAGAGGGGCAGCTTAAAGGAAGAGTGACCACAGCATTTTAACAGCCGCAATTTTTATGAAAATGCTGTCCGTCCCGCTCCATTCTTTTATTTTTTTTCTGAGCCACGCCCACCAAGTGGAGCAGCTGCTGCAGAAAATAAAAACAAAAGACTCGTCATCACAGGATTCGGGGGAAATGGAGTGGGAGGAGTAAGAGGACAAATGCATGAAAATCTGACAAGCCCGTGGCATATGACATGCCATCCCTCTTTCTCTCCTCGCAACCGCGCCACTCCGCCTCTCTTGCGTTCTACTGATGTCCGAGCATAAAAACTTTTCTTTTAGTCGAGTTTTCCCTTCTTTGCTGCGGTTGACAGCCAACGGCGACAACATTTTAAAGTCGAGCGCTCGTTGCGAAGAATGCACTTTTGTTGAATAAACAAATTTACCAAACACACACGCACGCGAAAGTGCGGGTAATGAGGGGGCCGCACAGAAAACAAGTCATAATTAAATTTTCGTTTTGCAAAATCAAGGCTCTTATTGTTTTCTGTTTGGTAGTTTTGTCGGTTTCGGTTTGGTAGTGTCATCGAATGAGTCAGAAAAGGAGTCGGCAGCCCCGCTTCGAGCTTCCTTTGCAATACATAACTAGGGATGCAAGACAGATTAATTCCATGACTCCGCCACACACTCTGGTGCACGTGATAAGGAAACTAATTAAGCTTTAACTATGATTAGCAGCAACAACTTTTTTGTGTCCTTTCAAACGACAGTTTTTTCGCGTCCGTTTGCTGCACACTCTTGTGCGCATCAAAGCGAAATAATTAACAAATGTATAACACACACTGGCAGAGAAGGCATGCATATCTCTCGCTCGAAACTGCTTTTCAAATGCCAATGGCAAAGGCTTGGGCAGGGCTTCAATGGCAAAAAACAGTGCGCGGAAACGGCAAAAAACTCACAGGATCAGAAACCACTGGACACAGAGGCACGTCGGCAGGGGAAGTACCCATTTTAATTAGCCGAGCACCATCTTTTTTAATGCTCGGCGCCCCGTACATAATGGTCACCCAGCCAGCCAGCTAATCCATAAACCGACAGTTCCATCTCGACCCGACCCGAACTGTTGGCGTCAATAGTTTAATCATAAAGTATAAGGCAAACCGGGTAACGATAACAACCATTCATCAGATCCGGGAATGGGTGGGCGAAGCCTGCACTTGGAGAAACCCTCGCCCGGCAATATCCGGCCCTAAAAAAGCTATTAGAATGGGGCGCTTAACTTCCTCGCAGTGCATCGAATGCTGAAGGGCTCCTCAAACTTCTCCCTACCAACTACCATTCAGCTGGCTTTAACGGAGAGTTGGCAGTGGTGGTGAAGCCGTCGCTAAGCCTATTCAATGCGAGGTTCAATGGGCGATGCCAAACAGCGGCTAAATGCCTTTTGTATGCTATTGAAAAGTCTTTCACCTATTGATGGATGAATCCAGCTGGATGCGAATTGGCTCTGGAGTTGACTGGGACCGAGCTAGGAGAGTAATGGGTTGGTCAGCTGAATGTTCCCACTATACGTTATTTATGTATTCCACTTTATTATCCATCATTTTGAAAAGGCTAATTAAGTTTTATGCGTATATATTGATAAAGTAGGAGCTAACACAAGGCTAAAGGACACTTGGTGCAATTAAAATTATGAATGAAGTTTACATTGCAATTGAGCTACGTAATTAAAAACGAAATTCTAAGATAACAATGAATGCCCGAATCTTAAATTTGATGAAAATATTTTTAAAAACAACCGAGTTATGATTCTTCCTATTATTTCCCTGATGATCCAATGGCAGCTATAGTCGTACGATTTCTATGAAATTTAAATCGAAATTCTGGATTAATATTAAGTGACGAAATTCCAAGTTTGATGAAAATATGATGATTTTATGATGATTATCATTTATGCTTTTTTCTATTATTTCTCTGATTGTTCCTATGGCAGTTATAGGATGTAGTCGTCTGATTGTCATAAAATTTAAATCAAAATTCTGGAATAAAATTAAGTGACCAAATCTAAAGTTTGATGAAAATATGTTGAGAAACAGTGAAGTTATAATTTTTTCGGAAAGTTTTGCCGATCGTTCATATTGTTCCCGATTTTTCCTATGACAGTTATAGGATATAGTCGTCCGATTTTCATGAAATTTAATACGAAATTCTGAAAGAATAATAAATGGCCAAATATCAAATTTATAATTTATAATTTATGTTATCATTTTTTTTAGAATTCGATCGTTCCTATGGCAGCTATATGATATAGTCGTCAGATCCGGCCCGTTCCGACTTATGTAGGAGTGAGAGCATATAGAAGACTACCTGCAAAGTTTCATTCAGATAGCTTAAAAACTGAGGGACTAGTTTGCGTATAATCGGACAGACGAACGGACAGACAGACGGATGGACAGACGGACGGCCAGACGGACAGACGTACGGACAGACGGACGGACAGACGGACGTACAAACGGACGGACAGACGGACGGAGAGGCGGACAGATGGATGAACATGGCTAGATCGACTCGGTTGTTGATCCTGATCAAAAATATATATATACTTTATAGTGTCGGAAATGTCTCCTTCACTGCGTTGCAAACTTCTGACTGAAATTATATTACCCTGCAAGGGTGTAATGTGAAGTTTATACAAAAAAAATCAGACAAAGCCGTCTTTCCTTGCATACTTACGAATTCCCGTCCTGATCAAGTTATTACTCACCTGAAAAGAGAAAAGAAATGGAATTATTAGAATGCAAAATCATCAATATTACGATACATATTACAAAAAGATTAAATATTATTATTATTATTAATTTATTTTTCAGGTTTTTACGATCTTTATATAATGCAGTAAATATATAGCTTGCTTATGGCAATTTAAATGTATGTCGTTATGCATCTTGCTAATAAAGAGTTAAGAGTTTCTTTCGAATTAGCAATGAAATAATTAATTGACTCCTCATATTCATCCATATGCTATAACTGACAAACCAACTGACAAATAGGGAAGCTAGGATGCCACCAGAGAGTAACATTCAAGAAGGTCCTAGAGACAAGGACGTAGACGACAGGCGTGTTGAAGTCGGTCGGACATTCTCTTTCAGAGCCCCAACGTTTGTTTATTTATCTGTACGGGGAAAGTGGGACCATAGAGGTGCGCATCCTGTAACTTAGTTGTCAGCAACAGCAGCAACAACATCATGTTGCATTTATGAAATCCTTTTATCTTTTGGGCTTAATGCTAACACATGAGGAAAGAAAGGAAGGCCAGTCCGAAGAGAGGGAGCGGGCCATCACAAAAAGCTTCTTTTGGCAGCAATATTGTCAGAGACAGGGTTACATTCACCCCGCCCACTGGTATTTTCCGCTTTTCTGACAGAATGCATTGTTGCTACAGCAAACATTGGGATGACACCTTGAGTGTCATTAATGCGTGTGACATTTTCATTATAACTTTTTATTGTGCTCGCTCTCTCCCCGGTTGTGAAGTCACCAGGAAGGCGAGAGGTAAGGCAAAATAATAGGGCGAAATTGTCAGCTTGCTTAGAATTATAAAATTGTTTATTGTTTGCACCGACAAAGCTAAATGCAATTTTCATGCTGCTGACAGCATACCTCAGGACATCAAGTTGCTTTTTGAATATACCGCTTTTACGTTGAGTTCAGCTTCTGAAGAAATATTGCTGGCTATCGCCCACGCGCCAATTTCAATTAGGCCCGCAACAAAGGGGCTGAAAATGGCTAAAGACTCGCTTCACTAGATTCTAATGCAGCTGCAACCGGAGTGACATAGTAACAATACATACCGCGCAGGCTGCACTCGTTCTGCCGTTCGACGGTATTTGAGTCCGTTATCGCTGCACTGCAGCTGACAGTCTGCAGCAAGCAATTGCCTTGGCTGTACGCAAATTGGCCTAGTACAAAGCCATTTTGCAATTGTATTAAGTCTTGAAAGGACCTTCACGTTCCCGCTAGGCATCTGCCTCAGCTCGCGCTACTTTTGTGTGCGTTTAAAATTCAAAGGGAAACAACAAAAAGCGAAGGAGAAATATGCTTTTTTTAGACTTCCTGCAAATTTCATTTCCGCTTTGATTGCGCTTTTTCCGCAGGGCGGCCCGAAAAGGGAGAGCTGAACTGGAAGTGACTGTGTGGCAAAAGTAAAACAAATGAACGGAAATACCACACACGCATCTGGGACAACAACAGCAACAAGGACGAATGCACCTTTGACACCTTTCGGCCAAAGTGTGACAAAGAGGGCTGCAGGTAAGGAATCGCAGCTAGAGATGAGCGCGTGACACAGGCAGGCGGCATGCGCCGGTTGAGCCGCACGGGGAACCCCGCTCCTCGAGTTATTAGACCTGTCACGCTGCCACCTCTGACGCTGTCCTGGAGTCCCAGCTGCATGTAAAGTATCTAGAAGAGCCTTCTCCTGCTTGTTTAGCTGTTTGTTGTGCTTTTTGCCGTGCCGGCACCCTCTTGTCTCCTGCAGCCCTCCTCTAAGTGTGAAAAATGTCGAAAATGCAATTTCCTTCAAGTAAAATGCCTGCCATGCGCTTTTGTCTCCACCCCAAGCCGAAGCTTTATTCCACTACCCCTGCTCTGCCATTCTCCGGCTACGTGGCCGTATTACAAACGAGTGTGTGTCCTCTTGCCATGGAGAGAGGAAAGGTGTCCTAGTCCTGTTGCTAGCCCTGCCTCTGCGCCTGGCCTGCCCAATTCTCTGTAGCTTAAATAAAGCACTTCCGCTAATAAAGTCGCACTCGGCAGCTGCCTCTATCCCTGTCCCTTGGTCTAGGCCTTCGCCCTTCCACTCGGAGGCTCTGCGGGTGACAACAACGGCAGCTCAGAGCTTGCAGCTTGCAGCTAGGATCGTGCCAGGCTCGCACACAGATGCAGGCAGACTGCAACATGCGTGTCAATGCGAAGGAAGAGAAAAAGAGGACTGGCTGCATCGAGGAGGCCTGCCAGTGGGCGCCGGGCCTAGGTTTGCATTCGTGGCGAAAACACATTTGGAAAATTTGTGTAGGCGACATTGTTGTAAATCACCGACACATTTTCCACTGGCAACCAAAACACCGTGGCCCATGCATGGCCTCTGAACGCCTCTTCATAGAAAATCACTGAAAATAAGGAAAGGCTCACTAATAATTCAAACCAAAACAGAACCTTTGCTTGAACACATGGCGATTCAAATGCTGGCTTTTAAAGAGTCTTTGGTTACAGATCAGATCAGATTTTTGTTCAAAGTATGATTTGCAGTCTGGTTTTTCGCGTCTTCTAGCAGTGCATGGATAGAACTCCTGCTGCACTGGCTGAGCTCCTTGTCCGCCTGCGTAAATGTTGCGGCTGCACGCATTGGCCTATGTGTGAGACCCGCCTGCTACGGCACTGCTTCCGCCACTCCTCTCGGGTGTGCAACTCAAAATTACTGCCAACTTCTGCAAGTGACGATGACGACGACTGAAATGTTGCATGCATTGCACGAGGAGAGCCCCAGAACGGTGCGTGTGTGGGTCGAGGACAATGACGTTTTGACTTTGCCCACACCCGAACTCCTGACTTCTCGCTCCTTGCTCCTGGGTCCCGCACACACACTCTCACATTCATCACCGGGCTTAATGATGGCCCTGTCGCAGAGTTCGGAGTTGGCATTCGTCGGCTCAGTCATTGCACAGATTTTTGTTGACAATGGGTGTGAAAATTGAAGGCGAGTGATTGCATTTGCCCCCTGCCGCTCCGTCGCCCTGCCGGCGTGACTCACGATGCATGACAAAGGGGACTTCTGCACTTTTGTCTTGCTTCCTTCAAGGGAGCTTTGGATTCGTCCTGGAAGTGTAGGTAATTAATAGACTTGAAATGGTCGCTTGGGCAAAATTTTAATTAGGAGACACATGCAAAATTTTCCAACCCGAATGGAGGGGATCTGCGTTTTGGCTTCTGCCTTTAATTGTTGTCTTCGACACCTCCATCTCGCTCCCATCCCGAGCACGCAGGCGTGGTGGGGCTGAAGTGAGGAAATTACAAGTCGAGAATTAATGGCTGCTCCCCCCAGCCCGTCTTCCTATCCAGCACAATCACTTACTGGATGGTTGGGGGAGAGTATCCCGCGTACGTTGCCAGGATATCCGACGTTGTTGTACTCGGCGCCGTCTTCGCTGCAATTGCAATTGCTTTGTCAGCTCAAAAACTTAACCTCAGACGTGGGCGGAGGGCTTCAGAGGCATACGTGGTCTGTCCTGTCGTTCTCATGTATGTATGTGTGTGTGTTTGACTCTCATTCTCTCCTCCTCCCTTCCCACGCGCCCTTGGGGATGGGCTTTCAACATCTTTGACTTAATTTAAATTTCAAACATTTGCCCAAGCAGCAAGAGCCTTGCCTTGTTCGAATTTAATTAGTAACGCGTGCTTTCCGTCGGTTTCCTGTTTTTCGGCTCTGCCAGCCAGCGGCAGACGTGTGAAGCGCTTGCAACGGGAAATTGCTTTGCCATTCTGCAGAACCTCTGTGGAGGGCTTCTGGCATCCCCACCCCACAACCCACCGCCCTACCTGCTGAGAGTTTCTGGCATCAATTCTCTTTGAACTTCGACTTTGAACTTGACACTTTTTTCAGTTATTGATATGATTGGAAGCCGCCTTGCCGCGAATCCCTGCGTAACCATCCCCTTCGAAGTAGCTTCCCACGGAACTGGACCCCAGCTTGCACGACGGAATCCTTAATTACACTTTGCCTTCACCTCCCGCCGGCAGTTGAAACTTTAAGCGGTCTGTCTTGATGATGAGAAAGAGGGGAGCCGAGGTAATACAGTTTCCGAGCTCACTTCATAAAGTCACATCAATTTATTTCATTTCCTTAGTTAATTTCAAAGTGTCAACATAATAAATGAACTGCACGTAGCAACAACAAAGCGATGAGCCACCAGCTTCGGTTGGTTGTTGTACATTGGCAAAAAGTTGTCGCATTTCAAAAATGGTTGCACGCAACAAACGAGCGCAGGACTCGCAGGACATTCTAAAATACGCATAAAAATGGAAGACAAATGGTGAGCAGCCAAGGAGACGAGGGCGGAGCAGGAGAGGCGGACAGTGAAAACAGACAGGAATGTGCTAAACTGCACAAAAAATGCAGGGACACGAACGGACTGCGACTGGGACTGGGCTGGGACTGGGACTGAGACTGGGAAAACAAAAATGATTAAAAAGGACATGCAAACACCTAAAACGTCGCGAAGGAGGAAAAATGCCACAAATGCAGCGACCGTGCAAATTTTCTTCATTTCCATTTTGACAAAATGCAAACAGCGAACGCAGAGAGACATTGAGCGACCGAGGAGGGACAGTTGACGGACTGACTCCCACTGACATTGACAAATAATGAATGGCCACCAGGCCAGCAGCAGCAGCACTGGCATAAGACGGAGCCCAACAGTGGGTAGTTCCGGCAAAAAAGTGGCCACAGATCACTTCAGTCAGCCAGTTAGACGAGCAGTTCGCAGAGGTAACCCTTCGCCGCCTTGCAGAACATTTTTCGGGGTCCTTCGCCACTGTCCTCAGCCAGAGGAGATTCTGCCGCTGACTGGCGCCGCTTGAATGTGTCAAAATTGGAGCCGCATTGTCCGCAGCACAAAACGTACGAACCGAGTGAGATGGCGGAGCAGGATGAGTTGAGGTGCAGGAAGCAGCTGCAGATGCCAGCGTTAACCGCAAGGATGATGACATAGAAGGACGAGCCCGTGGACGGGAATGTGGCTGGGAACAGGGACTATAGATGGCGGTGTGGACGCGAATGTGGATGTGGATGTGGATGTGGATGTAGCACTGGCAACGTGGAAACAAACAAAACGCCAGACAAGAAATTAAGACAATTGAACCGTTGAGGCGTGCGAAGACATGACATAGGTGGGCAGCACGGGGCAGTGGGCGCCCAGTGGGCGTGGTCATGTTGACATTACAGGTGCGCCATACTCAGCGCACTAGCTGTTTTCAATGGCGCAGAAAGGACAACAACAACCTTAGTGGCGAAGAGCGGAAAGAGGGATAGGGGGACGCCGCCTGGCGACGTGTTGGCTTAAGTTATTAAAACAGAAGAGAAAGGATAGCAAAAATAGGGAGACACTAGAGCATTCCTCTGGGGAGGGAGCGGTGGAAGTAAACAAATAATTGCCATGCAAAAAGTATTAGATGTCCCCCACACAACTCTTGCTCACTCGTCCCTGCCTTCACTGTGTGCTGTTGCGTATCCTTGCAGTTTGAGAAAATAATTTGTTTAATGGAATGTAAATTTCATACTTAAGCAAATAAATGGCAAGGGGTTGATTGGGTGGCGGTGGGTTGGGTTGAGTGGCCTGGACGTGTCTTAGTTTATTCCGACCCCGACAGTCTTTGTCATGACAACGAATAGTATTTGTTTCCCTTACGTTGCGGATGCTTTCTCGTTTTGGCTGAGCTGTTACATGTATGTAGATGAGGGATATATGTACATAGGTGCTGACATGTAAATAAATATGGTCTGTATCTGAATTAAGATTTTTATACCGCTAGAGAGGGTATAATAATTAAAGCCCGGCTTACAAGATTAAGCGAATTTCCTTTCGAAGAAGTCATGCCTCTCTTGTTAATTAAGCTTCATACAAACATACAATAAATCATCAATATTCAAACTGTCAAAGGAACTTAACGATAACGAAAATGAGGCCCACGGTAATAAAATTTTAATTAAGAGTATTACTGTTTGCCCTAATCAATCTATTTAAACACCTAACCGCACAAAAAAACGATGCCCAGCCTAATGCACTTTTCAAATGCAATTTGTGAAACTTAACATAAAGAGAAAAAACCGAAACCATATAAAAAGCAACTTGAATATTAAATAACAATTAATTTGATAGTCGATGATGTGAAAAATGTTTTCGCGAACAAACAACCAAAATGCATTAAAATTAATGCCAGATGGAGCGAGAGTTCAGAACCTGACATCACATATGTACAATTATCTAAAGCAAACCCACGAATCTTGCTCGCGAGCCAATCCAGAATTTAGGATAGGAAATGCCAAAGGGCCGACAATTATCCCATAAACTGGTCAGTTTTTTTGCGAACCGACTCAGGCAGAGGCTGGCCAGGCTTAATCTAAAATTCAACAGCTAATTAGTTGACTGGCTACTAAAATGCGGCTTTCATCGCGCCGCTAATGCGTGCGCCGCAACCATGTCCTGGGAACAGGTCCTGGTAATCCTCATTAAATAGTTAAATTCAAATTAATTAAATTGCCACAAATCAATTAAACATAAGCTCTGTAATTAGAAGACCTCAAGCGGGGTGGGCGTGCGAGGGAAAATTTGATGAGTCATAATGTGCCAGTGGCCCATCCCCACTAGACCGGGCTATAAGGTGGCAAGAGTGCCGCCTGTTGCATGACAATGTCGCCATTCAATTAGCTTAACAACCGAGGAAACGCATCCCAAATGTTTAGAAAAACATCATCAAATTAATCCCACGGTACCCAGCACAGTTATCGCACAGGGAGTCCGTCCGGCAAGGATCCAGCAAGGTTGCATGTGGCGAGGAAGCAAAAACTGTTGGCCAGTGCCTTTCAAGCTGAATGCTTCGATTTGGCATTTTCGATTTTGCAATCTCTTTGCATTTCGGACTTCCGAATCCCGAATCCCGCCAGACCATTCGACGAACAGGGTTGACAACAACTTAATCACTTAACATTATGCAAATTTAATTATTATCACTTCATCATCATCATCAGCTGAAGAAGAGCACACTCAAACCCAGTCCTTTCCCCAGGGCTTTCCTGGCCATGTTTTGTCGCCGACCAGTGATGGCTATCAGCAAATGGCAACAACATTGGAAAGCAGGATGAATGGGCGCCCAGTCCCCACTGCACTGTGCTCATTATGATTGTCCTCGTGGCTGCTGCTATTGTCAATTTAATCAGCATCTTGCATTTGTTTATGCAGTTATACTGTCTGAGCTGTATGGAAGTGGCATTGATTAAGATGATAACTGACCGCCTACATGCATGTTGTGGGATCAGGATTAGTGGCTTAAGTTAAAAGCACAGAAAGTACATGAAACATGTTTTAAAATTGACAAAAGACAGACAAGATCTGAATGACAAATTAACTAAAATTTGTAATATACCACAGGAACCTCAAAATATTCTTAATTTAAATATACTTCCTTCTTATTAAAAATGCATAGTTATGTTTTCCCTATTTGTCATAATTTCAAGACCTTTTCCCTTTTTATCTATTTATTCTGTTTCCTGTCGTAATTTTTAGGTGTATATATAGGTTGGATTTATAAACGTAAAGCAAGCTTATGGTATGTATGATCCATCTAATTTTACTCGCGATTATTAAAAGTTTCTTATACGATTTGTAGCCCACGAATTTCTCTCAGCCCCTGTTGTCGAGGGCTCTGCAATTTCCACATTTACACAGGGCCATAATCTACTTTAGCTCCATTAAAATGGCTAAAAGTGCGACATTGGCCGCAAGCCCACGCAAAAAGTGAGGGTGCTTTTAGTGCTTTGTGTAGTTTATTTAAAGTGCTATTAAGCCCAAAACAATTTCAGAGCCAGTTTCAGCTTTTTTAGCTGCTGTCGTTTGATTTGCCTTCATTATTAGACGAGTGTTGAGTTGTCCATTTCAGTCTAGACCCAGCAATACCCTGGGTATGTAATCAAATAGCCTACTTGACTCACTCTACCGGATTCATGGCTCCAGCGAAGGCATAAACATTTGCAGTACCAAACGAACAACAACCATTTTGATTTACGATCGCCAAATGCGATACCGTGGCCGTGGAAATCATGAAATACTAGTACTCCCTGGCCTGGGACTAGTAGCCAGCGACGAAGCAAGAAAGGAAGCTTACTTCGGGTAGCCGAATTGTATATATCCTTGCAGTTACAGCTAAATACTTATAAAGTATTACCCTTAATTGTAGAACAATGTCCTGAAAAAAGAGCATAATTTTCTTTAATAAAAAAAAGTTTGCTCCAAATTGTATCTAGATAGCTCAAAGGCTAAGAAACTAATGGATAACGGACATCTCTTGATCGACTCGATGAACCTATGACCAAATTTACAATACTGTCGGGAAGGGTATAACAAGCGACCTCGCACACTCACGGCGAATCAGAAAGGTGAGAAATACAGGCACTGAGAATAAGGCAAAGCCGGGAAGCATAAGCGAAGCTAGGGCACGGGCAACAGCAGCTCATAGTTGAACAGGCAAAAATAGTGGCAAGTGGCAAATGTATTGTAGTAATAACAATAAAAGCAACTGCCAGAAGGCTCTGGCAGTGGGCAGGTCACAGACAGCAGAAAGTACCTCCACGTTTGCAACAACAAGTTGCACGTGCTTTCAACTTAATAACGTGGCTTTTATTTTTACGGCACCAGCCGGGAAACGGCCAGAAAGATAGGTGGCCCGAGCCCGGCCGATGTTGGGCTTTTGGTCCAAACTGAAAATATGGAACCAGAAAGCAATAGCCCCTCTTTATAATAAAACATGTAAGGGCGATGACAGGGATGATTCAAGAAAACATTCCAAATTAAATTCTTGCTTTAAGAAATAAATTTAAATAATTTTTCTCTAAAAATAGTAAAAATGAAGTATTGAGAGGGAGCCGAAAACACTGTCATTGTCCCTCCATGTCCAGTATTCCAGAAAGTCTGAAACCTGACCCCTCTCCTAGTTCGTGTTACCCTACCCAAAGCTGAGACAGAAACTTACAGACTTCACTCGTCTTCGAAGAGGTATGGTCATTCGCTCACGCACGCAGTCATACCTAGCTCAGTGATATTCCTCATTCGTACCCTCATCCATGGCAGATTTCCGCAGTCCGCAGTCCTCTTGTGGCCCTGGTAGCATCAGAGTCGCACTACAGCTCACTCGCCCCTGTGTCTCAGCTTGGCTCTCGCCACACTTTTCACACCTTTTTTGCATTTTACAGGACCGTAGTTGGAGGCGTGATAAAAAGAAAGCGGAATGGGTATGCTGGGGGTGCGGGTGACTGCCGGGGTGGTACACAAAAGAAAGCACACACAAAATGGCGTAACGTTGCGGATTTTACGCACGGCAAACAGAAAACTACGCGCGCGTACACAAACAACAAGAAAATGCACTCAGGCTTAGTGTCGGTCGACGACGGCAGCGCCATCGAGGTCCTGCGCTAGTCCTTCCCTGGCAGTTTGCACCTTTTTAGCGTCGGTCGGAACGCGGCAGCGGGCACGGCAGCGGTGCCCGTGTGTGGGTGCAAAAACTTTTTGAGGTCTGCTTTGGGTAAGTGCTGTGCGGACCGCAGCTTAGTTGCGTTGAGGTTGACTGCGCCCCGCTGCAAAAGCGGGCAATCCTGGCAACGTCGATGGTTGAGCGAAGGACGAAAGAGCCCGTAAGTCAGAGCTGATGAGGCTGTTTAAATTGAATCAGTTTCCATAGGGATACGTCCAAGATCTTTGCACTTTACAGGTCTGAAATGTATCTTATATACTTGAAAGAATACTTATATACATGTTTGTCTTACTCTATTTCTGTGATGAATATATTTATTAATAATTTTCTAAATGGAATATATAATATAAAAAAGGAAATATAATATTATTATTCTCCAGTTAAATATTCAATGCCCCTTCATGGAGAATCGAAATGCCTTGCTCATACCTTGCAGGGAACACGTGGAATAAATGCATGGCACAAAACACTCAACCAGATTTATGTTTGAAATAATTTATAGAAAAAATACGGAAATTAAATAAAACAGAATTACGCGAGTGCGGCATCAGCAGCTACGTCGGCGTCTATCCTATTAAATGTCCATTTGGTGTTTTGTTATGTGAGTCGTTGTTTTTGGTGCTGGCAGAACTTTCAGCCATTTAATTCCGAATATTTTTGTTGCTGTTGCTTTCCCTTCAGCCATTGCTGGGCAGGATCCAAACATCATTAAAAAACTGTCATTAGCAGTTGAGTACATGAAAACTGAATTTCCATTACGCCGCTCTGACCGAAGAAAAAAATTATACAGGGAGATGTAAAAGTTTTGTAATTCCCTTGGTTTTTCCATTCGCCTATTTTGTAGCGGTTGATATGTTGTTGACATAATCGAATTTTAAAATTGTGTGTGGACACTTCATTAATGCAAACACCTGGTGAGGACTCAATAATTTGCTGCTGAAACGGAACAGTCAATGAGTAAAAGGCAGTTGTAAAACAATAGGCGTCCTGCAAGACGGACCTGCTTGAGCTCACATCAAGCGCCCAATTTCCCCCGATGCTCTTATCGAGATGTTCCATCAATTGTATCGTCTGTAGACACACTTTAACACTTCCGTTTTCCCCAGTCATCAAATGTAATATCCTGTTACACTTTGTTTGACTAGCCTGGGGCTCTTTTTAAAATTAATTACCAGAGCTACAAGAGCAACAAAGGCGGTGCCATCGACATCAGGATTCCTTTTCAGACGAAAGTAAAATGTTGACAACATTGTAACTAAGCCGGAGACATTTACTTAAATATAGACAGAGGATGGGAGCGGACTGAAGCCAAAGCTTC
Source organism: Drosophila truncata (assembly GCA_008042515.1). Lineage (NCBI taxonomy): Eukaryota > Metazoa > Arthropoda > Insecta > Diptera > Drosophilidae > Drosophila > Drosophila truncata. The sequence continues at coordinate 84,036 of VNJQ01005072.1, read as the reverse complement.
CCCGCCCCGATACAACTAATGCCGAGCTGTCAGCTCATTATTATCGTCACTCCGGAGAATGGGTATTTGGGCATGACGAGGGAAACGAAGGGTGCCGCTCCGTTCTATGCTTCCTATTCAAATCGAGCAACCAAAACCCACTCAACCAAATTAACACTTTATACCAGCACCGAGGGGAGGGTTCGGGGTTCAAGGTGACGACTAGGACGGGAGTCGCAATTGGATAGCCCTTCTACGGCTGTGGCGTCCAAGGGGCAGTGCTCAAAGGCATTATTGACAAATACATATCGAGAGCAAAATGTTGCAATCTTAATCTGTAATCAACATAAAATTCAGTCACTGGAAAATGTCATCGTGTCGGAGGGACGAAGACGGCTCAGGGGTCGTGGCTATAACAATTCAATCAACGCCAGAGCAAATCAGCAGTTGCTGAGCTCTAATTTGCTGGTCAAGTCTCCAGTCTCAGTCCCCAGTCTTCAGTCCAAACTCGGGGACTAGACACATATGCCTCGAGGGCAGCATTTGTTTGCGGTTCTTTGCCACTTTGATTTGTGTCCAGATCTGCCGTGCTTAAAGCATCACATCCGTCTCTAAGACTACAGATTTGTTTGGATTTTTCCAAAATGGTTTCCCAATGAATTCTGCCAGTGACTTTTGTTTAAGCCACCGCACAGCAGTCAGACACGAGTGAAACACAAGACGTTTGCTGTAACCGATACGGTGCGAGACGAGCAGAGTCAACAGGCGACAACTGTACAAACATCAGCAACAACAATTAAATCAAGTGCAATTTCAACGCAAATATTTTAAACTTAAACCACAGGCACGGAGAGCTGGAGAGCTGGAGAGCCGTGAAGGGCGAGGGAGCTGCAGAGGACTTGCAAAATATTTGTCATGCCTGGCACGGACACAGAGCACAGCACACGAAGGAGTCTCCGTGGTCGACAGTGCCCAGCCCTTCGAACAAACCGTACACAATTGCTCTCCCAGAGAAGTCGGCCTAGGTGGGCGAACTTCGGTGACGGATTTGCTTACCTCGGCCCACAGTGCGGCGGCGCCCGAACTGGCGTCACCGTCATAGCAGTCAGAGACACCCTGTGGCCAACCGCAAAGAGACATGACCATATAGTGTGACATGGCCTTAGTAGACAGTTGTCAAAAGCACCCCCGCCCACACACTGGCCCAGGATGCGTCGCCCATATACATATGTTATGTATGTGCATGTGGGATGCTTAAAATTCATTACAGTTTTGAGCAATTTGTTTTTGATTTTTCATTTCATTTCATCACAAATTCACTATATGTGACAAATTTGTGTTAGGTATTCGCTGTTTGCCGTTCGCTGTGCCTCGTCGTGGATCCCTTCGAAAAGCACGTGCCACCTGCGCTTCTTTGTTGATTGTCTCCCTGCGCCAAAAATTCATCACAGCATAACAAAATGGAGAAAAAAAGCGCAATATCGAGAATATTCATCGTCCTGCCAGCCATCCAGTCAGGTAAAAAGCGGTGTGGAAATATCCGTAGCGCATTTCCGTCCTCGGGGAAATCAAACATTTCATAATTAGTCGTTGGCATTGGCCATGTCCCCTGGCCGGAGTTATGATTCATGTTTAGAGCCGTTGGCTTGGCCAGGATCTAGAGCTAAGCTGGGGCTGGTGGGGCTGGTGGGGCACTGGGCACACAGCAATTAAAAAATCGTTTCGCGTTTGTGGCGCTTTTCAACGCCTTCAGCTCTGAGGCGTATTGAAATTGCTTCTTCGAATTGCAATCGACATGGCATTGGAGCAAGGCACATCGGTCCAGGGAGGCGGATGGGAAGGGTTCTGGTTCTGGTCAGGCACAAAGTAAGCGACTGCCCGCGGCGGCTGGGAAACATGCAAAGCTAAAGGGAAATCTAGTTTAATTTTTTAATACAAACAGTCAAAGGGGCTCTGGTCAGCGGGGCAGGAGAAGTCGAACCAGCGGGGTGTACAACTAAAATAAGAAAGCAGTGACGTGGTCCAGGGGGGCTTGTGGAAAATACTCCTCATTTTTTTATAATACGTTTGATAGTTACTGGTCGGAGAGCAACGGGCTAGTCCCTGATCCCCCTTAAAAGTTGCTTCCCTCGGCCCTGGGCTCTGCACCCCTGAACTCTCTATGGCAGCCCCCGGCTGGTGCTGTGATTGCCATTCAATGCAGCTCAGCGTTCGCTTCTGTAACGCGCTCTCCTTTGGCCAACAGCAAACAGGAAAGTTGATTTGTTTTGCTACATGCAAAAAGATGGCAGAACGAGATGGTAACGGGAAAAGGGGACCAGCAACGAGTCAACAACAAATCGTTTGCTGTGGCAATGGACTGGCGCAGCCAAAGTGCCCGCAACACAACAGAATTCAGTTGAGTGGGGTTCCAATCGCCACAAAAGGAAGTCCCCGCTTTGACCATGTCAATGCTGCAGCAGCTTCAAGCACAATATGATTTGTGTGTGAAAATTACAAACAGGTTCGAGTGTAAAATGTACAAAATTGAATATAAAAAAATATTACATCATCGTGCAGTCGTCCCGCACCCCGCTCTGGTAATTGGGAAAGCATCAGTGGCAGCGAATTGGAGCTGCCAAGGTTGGGCGGCCCTTCTTCAAAATGTTGTTAGCCAATGCCAACAAAAATATTTGCTCAAATCATTCGAATTGAACACTCCCGAGCACACACTTGCACGCATGGAAATTGCGAAGCAATTAAATGAATTGCTTAGATAAAAGTGAAGAGGAGCCAGGAGGGGGCAAAAGTTTGGTTCTTCTGCGGCTGTGCAGTCAACTGATGCAGCTACGCAGTTGTAACCCAGCCACACTCACTAATAGTTCTAATTGCAAAAAGCAATTAAAACTTTCGCCAACTCCAAGATGCACACACACACACACACACGACGATGCAATAAATTCCTCGTCCTGCGACCGGAGTGACGGCGGCTGCAGTTGAATTGGCAGAGCCGCTGGAGTAGAGAAAGACATCAAAGTCAAACAGCGGCAAATGTAGCAAAGCACATCAATCACAAAAATTTCAAGTGTGCAAAACTTGTTTGCCGAGAAGCTGTGGGCCCTGCGGAAGGGAGTACACGCCGAGATTCGAATTTATAAATTGAATTGACATTAAGCATAAGGCGGCGCTGGTAGGTATGCTACAAAAAGAGTTAACCCCGAATTTGATTGTGTCCTGCAAAAAAAATCGTACTCTTAATTATACTATAATTTGCCGTTTTACCGTTATTCGTTATTCGTGAAAAAACAAAATTTGACGTTCAATTTTTTAACTTAATTTTTTAATGTCCTGCTAAATTGATATCGAGGGCAACACCAGAAATCCTTAACATTTCCAAAATCTTTTTCAGCCTGAATTTGCGTTAGTTATCCGTTAATTATTCGCGAAAGAATTAAATTTGTTGCTCAAGTTTTTATACCCTTGCAAGATATTATAATTTCAGTCAGAAGTTTGCAACGCAGTGAAGGAGACATCTCCGACGGTATAAAGTGTATATATTCTTGATCAGCATCAACAGCCGAGTTAATCTATCCACGTCAATCTGTCCGATTATACGCAAACTAGTGGGAACGGGCCGGATCGGATGCTTTTTTCATAGGAACAATCGAAAAAATGTTAAAAAAAATTATTACTTTGTCAGTTTTCAATATATAATCACCAAATTTGATATTTGGCTATACTTTATTATTTCTGAATTTCGATTTTAATTTCATGAATATCAGGAATATAATAGAAACAATATGGACATACAGACGGGCGGGAGTAGAATACCCTATACCATTACAAGGCCATTGCAAATGAAACGGGATTTTATTTTTTTTTTATTTCTTAGTATTAATCATTTTTTTGATTTACAGGGAAAAACTAAAAAAAAAATATTTGCTAAAAATATAAAAACTTTGACTTGGGTCTAGTCCTAAAAATATAGAAACTTTGACTTGGGTCCTGTCCTCCCCGTGAGTTGAATTCGGGACAAGTTGCAATTACTCTAACGACGCGTCGTTATAAAAATAGCTCTGACTTTGTTTCGCTGTATGTATGCTGGCAAAGAATATGACAATTGCAAGTGGATTGATGCGTTTTTTGACGCGTGCCAAAATCATATAAAAGGAAAAAAAAATAAGGCAAAAAACTTAAAAACAGAGACAAACTTAGATATAGTGAATATGTCTTCCACTCCGCCGCAAGGCATACGAAATTTTTGTACATTTTTAATAATTAGTATAGTTTTTTGATTGATTTTTTTTTTATTTCTTAGTATTAAATACTATAATTGTTTGATTTACAGGAAAAAAATTACAAAGAAAAAAAATATTTGCTAAAAATATAAAAATTCTGACTTGGAGATCTGGTCCTCCCCGCGAATTCGGGACAACTTGGAATTACTCTAACGAACGTTTCGTTAGACTGCAGCTTAGTCAGATGCACCACCAACCAGTCAGCCATGAGCAATCTTAATACCTAAACTAAATGTATAATGCACGTTTTTATTTATCTGGAGCCCTCTTCCTTAGGCTGCCTCATGTACACATAATATAATATGTATAAAGTAAAAAGCTTATATCTCCTCTATTTATAGCGCGATCGTACTGAAATTTAGACAATCTGGGTAATTTGATAAAATGTGGTTTACATAACTTTATAAATTTAGAAGATATACGTTTTTTTTAATAGCTCCTCCAAAAAGAGGAGCAGCCAAAACTGAAAACAATCTTGACCTGCGTGCAGATATCAAGAAGTCAAAATCCCAAGTTTGGTGTATCTAGCTCTTATAGTCTCCGAGATCTAGGTGTTCATACAGACAGACGGACGGACAGACAGAAAGACGGACGTACAGGCGAACGGACAGAAGGACATGGCTATATCGACTCCTTGAGTGATCCTGGCCAAGATTTAGGTAACTTTTGGGGGTGTGCCACGCCTCCTTTTGCCTATTGCAGAAAATCGCACTCGCACAAAATTAAAATACCTGTGTACCTTCGGTACAGGGTATAAAAATCATAGCTTCGCTATACCTACTCGGCTGTTGAGGTTGACTTAATATATATGTTTTTCAAGACGGAAAATACCCTATTAAAAAAAGTCTACTACCTAAACAGATCATAATTTTTAATTCAACAACGACTTTTTCTATGAAAACGCTTTTATTAGCGTTTGAAAAGTACCAAAATAGGCCCTTTTTGGTACATTGGACGCGATTTCCTCAAAATTGGTACGTGCTGGAAACTTTTCGGTTTCGTACTAGCAATATACAGACCGAGATCTTTCGCAATCTGCAGGTTTTATTATCCGTAATTTTTCTTGTCGGCCTGTGTGATTAAGTGCAAAATAAAAGAAAAAAAATTGCTTAAAGTGATCCAATTTTCTTAACTCTTTTGGTATTCAATACAAAAATTGAAAATGTTGAAATTCATAACCAGGCACAGAAATGAAAACTGGCGGAACATTTTCAGGAGAGGGAAGCCACAGACGAACAGTTACATGGAAGAGGTCCGCCCACAAACACAACAACTGGAGCAGACGAAGCGACCATCAATCAGCCAGACGCAGATATTGGTGTGAAAACGGGGGCCAAAAGGAGGTGGTCTGGTGGGCGAAATCAGTTGCAGCGCAGGCTGGGAGCGCTGGCAAAATTGTAATACATTTAACAGAATTTAATGCATTTGCCACAGACATTAATCACTGTGATGCACAGGACAAGACAGGACAGCAGCAAACCGAAACCAAAGCGAGCCGGAGCTCCCGGATCGGTCCGGAGCGGAGTCTTGATGTCCTTGCAGTGAGTCGGCTCTACTGATACAGTTGATTTTTGCCAAAGCCTGCCTAAGGGTGCTGGTTGGATCGGGAGCATGAGATATTGAAAAATTGAATATTCCATGTCCACATCAAGGGAGTGCCACACACACGCTTTATTGGCACTCTGCGCCATAGGGGCGTGGCAGGGCGGGTCGGGGCAGTACTGGAGAAGAGTGGTGCACGTTTGAATGCACACTTGACTGTGAATGATTTTTGAAAAATGATTCTAGGGCCTGGTCAGTGTGATTTCATTTGGTTCGGCAGCATAATTGCATGTACCCACAACAGTCCGCACAGGATGGAGATCGAACCAGGACTTTTGGGACTTTCAGGCGATAGCGATTACGCCCACTCCATGGAACCGAACCAATGGTCATGAACTCCGGAGTACGGACTCCTGCAGCAGGTTAGTGCTGGGAAAACATATGGAATTGATACTATCGGTATGGAAGCAAGTTTTATCATCTTTTTAGTACGATTTACTACATAATTATTTATTTCATATTTGCCAAGTTTGAGCTAACTATTTTAATTTTTACAACCATTCAAAACAATATAACCTTAAGATCCGTAACGCCCATCCAGGGTCGACTGGAATTAATTGAAAGTGTTATCGATTCTACTACTCCAGGGCAATTTTTGTTCGAGTCGACTTCGCTCTATTTCCCTGAGTGGCTCTGTGCAAATACGCAAGGCGAAAGCTCGATGGGCAAAGAACATGATGCAGTTGCAATATGAAATTTAAAACGCTCAAAGGCATATCCATAACCGGGCAGGGAGCAGGAGGACAGCTACCGCTACGTAAGTCGAAGGACAAAAAAAAGGACAAGCGATGCGAGGGCTGAGCAAATATGAGCGCTTTTTGTGCCATGATAGACGACGACAGAAGATTGAGGGCTGCGGAGTGGAGAAACGGAGAAAGGCAATGATTCCCACTGTGCGTGTGCGCGTATGTACTTTTGTGTAAGTATGTGTGCATGTCTATATATGTGCCTCCCACCCATGCACATACAGAAACACTCGTTCAAGTGCCACGTTGCCATTGACGACTTGTGCAGCGCAGTCTCGTCGTTTATATAGTTGATGCTGCGAGTTGAAGATTTTTGACTTTTATGCAACAATTCGCCAGCGAAACGAGGACCTCGAAGGCTGAGGGTCTTAGCAGGGATATGTTGCCAAACTATCCCTCCGACTGCCACTTTTGTCGCGGATTCCCTGCTGCTGCTACTGCTGCTGGCAGGGGCATGCCAAGTGGGTTTGGCAAGTTTGCCGTAGCATTCTTTTCAGCGCTCACAGCCACACGCACTTGGCATGTAAAATAGCTTCGGTCCGCTCCATCCTTTGCTGCTGCTGCAGTCCTTATCCAAGTCGTTTGTTTCGTTCCGTGCAATTAGACTTTGGCAGCTCAACGAAAACTGATCGCTTTGGCCCCCAAGACCGTTCCTGAGAGGAGCTGCTTGGAGTCTGTTAGCTGGTAAGGCGCGGAACTCACGCTGGGAACAGGTGAAGTAATTTTGTCAGTAGCAGAACTTAATTAAAAACATGTTCAATCTGAGCTGCAGCTCGGAATGCGGCAGCGGCACGGGGCAGGAGCACAGGGCAGGAGCACAGGGCAGTCATAAGCGGCAAACAAAGGCTGCCAATTGAATGGGGGACCAGAAGCGGTATCCAATCGCTGGACAGAGGAGCACAAAAGGCTGGCAAAAGCCGAAGTCCAAAATAGGAGAGCGAATGTCAAGAGACTCGCACCGAACGCAGTAAATGCTGCATAACATCCTGGGACTGGGCAAGGAAATCGGCATCCGATATCTGGCTATTGTCTCGGATAATAAGTCGCTGCTGCTGCTGTGACACGTGCTGCCTGCTGCTGGCCTGACTATCAATTAACTGCGTATTACAAACCCGTCCAGGCTCGGCCAAACGCACACACCCGTGCAAAACCAAACAAAATAATTAAAATCCCATGACTGGTTTTTGGCTCTCGTCCGTCCGGTGCCCCTCTTGCTATCCATCAGGCTGAATCATATCCAAATTCAAATTTCGAAAAGTACGAAATTCAAAATCACAAGGCCCTGTCCTCGCTGCATCTGCTGTTGTGTGGCATGCAACTCAATGCACACGCAATAGCCCACTCTCCCCTATCCCTACCCCCTCATGTCTCCGATTCCCTTCTCCATACTCAACGCAGCTCCCATATTCGGCTATCAAATATCAGGACCTGGACCACGTCCAGGCTCATGCAATCCATGGGCTGGTGATGAGCAAACGTAGTCACATACAGTGATTCCTTCACTGTTACAACGGAGCCGAGATTTTAAAGGAACTACCGGTATTGGTAATAGAAAAGGCTATATTGCGCATACAAATTCAATATTATTTAACATTACTTTTCAGTTTACTGAATTGTTTTGTTTTTACAGTTAGAAAAGTTTCAGTTTTGCCTTTATTGTATAAAGTGTTTTATTTTTTTTGTTAAAGGAATATTTTATCAGGACGGGTAAGATGCAACTCTTTTTTTTGTGTATAGTAGAATTAATTAAGATTGAATTGGTTTGTTATACCTACAACTTATAAAATAACCTGTTAAAAATTTTATAAATCACGAAAGGCTTTTCAAAAGTCTTTTATTTCAGCAGTTCTGAGTATCGTTGCGTATACGCGTTACGCATACGCCACGTGTGGCCACTGACAGACACTGTATAGTCTGCTCGTCAGCGTCGCAGCCATTTGGGCCTGGCAGGCAAAAAATGTTTGCCATTATTGCATACACTAATGAAGCTCATGTTACCCGACCGGCCAGGAGATGAGTGTGGTGGCGGGGGGTAAGGGGATATGGAAAATGTGTGAGATCTGAGAGATCTGGCCCTGGGGCGAGCTCAGCTCAGCTTAACGCAGCAGCAATGGCTACGGAAACGCAACTCGCCTTGGCTGCACTGGACACGCATGATTTTTGCCTGTTGCAATTTCTGATTAGACTTAATTACAGTGTGCGTCTGTCTGCCCATCAGCCCATCAGGCCATCAATTTGATGGATTTTCATTTAGTTTCATGTGATCGGCCGCGTGGTGGGTACTCGATGTATTTATACATATACTTTCCTCGACCAATCAAATGTTACATTATATATTTTAATTAAAAACTTGCCATGTGCATAATTCGCCAAATGAATGGACAACGAGGTAATTAATGCAAACAGCAAACATCGCACAAGTACAAACAACAATTTTAATTAAACTGAAAGCGGGAGAACACTACGTACAGCTTTATATGAGCCACATTACCGGCTGTTGACCACTAAAAGGAATCAAATTGAAAGGCTCTGTAAAGTCATTGTCAGTTCGCCTATATCACCATCGTTTCACAGTGTAAAGCAACGAAGGATATATTTGAGGGACAGAGCGCTGACACACTTGCTTTGACAGTCACCTACTAGGACTAGCTGCAGCGCAGTTCGTCATTTGTCTTGTACGGGAAGATGACGTTCAACTTCCAAGTAGATTGCAAGTTATTCCGATCTGTTTTCTTTTGTTGTTCAGCTGCCTTGTCCTTCATTTGCAAATTTGATGGATGACAATTTGCTTAACCAGCGTTATTCATGAGATGGCTTTCTAATTAACTAATTGAGAAAAGGCTTTTTGAGGCCAGTTCATCAAGTTGCGGTAAAAATCTCTAAAACAGTTTCAATTATCCAAAATTTGATTTTCAGAGACACTGTCAGCTACCCAGGTGGAATTTTTTTTGTATTTTTAATTATTTATGAAGACTGCAGAAAGTAATAGCGAAAACAAAGAGCCAAAGGTTCTATACTCTCGCATACGCTTAATAAATATATTTGATCAGCTCTTTTCTGCAGCCTTTGATAATACATAGGAAGAGGAATCGGAAAAAACAATTAAGATGAGAGGAAAATTTTTGAAGCGGCTGGCAAACGGCGGCGTAAACTTCGCAACCACTGGACCTTACGTTGGAAGGTGGAAGGAACAGCATACAGAGAGCGGGAAAAGGAATAAAATTTTCAAATAAATCCGATTAAATGGAAATTTATTGTCATCCACTGGCGAACGGCACTTACTACTTCAGTGGGGCGTGTGCTCATCGCCATCGACTCATCGACATCGGCCCAGTTCCCCTTCAGTTCTGCTGTTCGTGTCCATGAACCTCGAGTCCTTTGTGAGCCCCAGCTCGGACTTTCCATTCGGGACGTGCAGTGCAGTGCTGCCAGTTGAGCAATTTAGTGGCTAGATCTGTCACCTTTTAAAAATATTTGCAACTTTTTTTTTGTTTTATTTTAGCAATTTTAGCAACTATTTGTGAAATCCTTTATATCCTTTTTATACTTTTATATATCGATGAACTAACTACTAATAATAATAGTTCACAAAGCGAACGGAGCTAGCATTTAAGTCAGTTGTTGGATTGTATGAACACAATAGTTCATTCTGGGTACGCTTTCTGTCCACTTATATGTTCCTATGGCAGCTATATGATATAGTCGTCCAATCCGGCCCGTCCCGACTTATGTAGGAGTGAGAGTATATAGAAGGCTAACCGCAAAGTTTCATTCAGATAGCTTTAAAACTGAGGGACTAGTTTGCGTATAATCGGATAGACGGACAGACTGGCGGACAGACGGACATGGCTAGATCGACTCGGCTGTTGATGCTGATCAAGAATATATATACTTTATAGGGTCGGAGATGTCTCCTTTACTACGTTGCAAACTTTTGACTGAAATTATAATACCCTGCAAGGGTATAAAAATGGTATCAACGCATAAATGATGTGATATACAACCATCATTAGTATTTACAAAAATTAATGAAATTTGTGATTGACCATTACTAATGTATTAACGACTTTCAGCTTTGTGTTATTGTGTCTGTGTTATATGTTATGTTTATTTTCTACATTTTCTTAGATATGTATTACATTAGAATACATTTGAAAATACCAATAGTGTGCCAGACAAGGTGGTCGTCGATTGAGACTGCAGTTTCCCGTATCGTTGATCAGTGGACAGAGTTAAAGATCCATTTTGAACTAGCTGCTACGTCAGAAAAATGTCACAAGGCACATATTCTAAACGGGCTATATAAATATGACATAAACTATCTTTATTTGCTGTTTCTTACACCGATATTAAAGGAAGCCTAAAAAAAATGTTATAAGTACAATTATTTCAGATGTAATAGTTGCAATAAATATACTGAAATCTAAAATAATACCACCTGACTATGAAATCGAAAAGGATGATTTGGAAAATATAGCCGTGCCAGATTTGTATTTTGGTTATAATTTCGAAAATAAAGTTAAACAGGCTCAGTTTAAATCGCTGGAAATTGAAGTTAGAAAAACTTGTATGGAATTTGTTAGGGAATTGATAATCCGAATTCACGAAAGGTAATGTAGTGATTTATAATTGTGATGCTGATATATATATATAGCTTATTTATTTTTAGATTGCCAGCAAATGTAACAATAATAGAGAAGGTGAATTTATTTTCTGTACAAAATATGCTAAAGCCATCTAAGAGTAATGAAATTCTTAATGTACTAAAATATTTAGGATGTAATAACATTGACATTGTGAAGACTTAAATTAATACAATTTCGTGTATAAAGTGGAAATCTGTGGGGGACACAGACAAATTTTGGGCTGAAGTCTTAAGATACAGAGACGCAGGAAACAACAAACCTTTTGCTGAATTAGCTGAATTAGCGATACAAATTCTATCATTGCCATGGTCGAGCGTGTATTTTCGCAAATGATTTTAGTGAAAAGCAAATTACGCACACAATGAGCCTAAATACATTAAATGCTATTCTGCACATACGGTTAGTTATAAATTTCAATAATTTTAATAGAAATAAATCTTTGAGATAATAACTTTCAAATATATATTACACGTATGGACTGAATCAACATGGCAAATGTTGCCATAACTATTCTGTTCCTTTTAAATACTTGACAAAAATAACTCGAAATGAAAAATATGCAGATTCTGGCAATGATGGATAGGATAATACAAATTCTTAATTAAGTGCATTATTAAATTTGTTAAGATGTGAAAAGATTCTTATTACTCTAAGCAATATACATTTATGTTAATTTTTTAAATATATGACTAAAAAGTTAAAAAGTAAAATTTAATGGATTTAGCATTTCTTTTGGCCATTTGTGCAAAATTTTTAGCAATTTCTGTCAACTTTTTTCCCAAATCTAGCAATTTTTTCTTCCGAGATTCTGGCAGCACTGCTGCAGTGCGGCAGCGGAGAACTCAACACTTCAATATGCTCGCTGACTGCCATACAACATTCATTTTATTTGCAGCCATCCCATGTGCGCTCCCTTCACCATTCTGGACCGGTCGCTAAAAGCCAGTAATGTCCTTTCGCCACACTCGACTGCATTTTTCTTTAACACTTCAACATACTGGTCTAAAAAAATACGGCTCGGGCGACGGGAAGTTCACAGCTTCAATGAAAGTGCACCCAAATCCGTTCCACGAAGCCTGGACAGGAGTCCTGGCCGACCCTTCAGAGCCCGGATATCTATGCAATGCCTTTTTCATTGACTCTTGTCTAGTTTTGTGGTTACCCAGCGACAACTGGTTTTCGGTGCTTGCCTCCCGCTCTCGCTGTGGATCCTGCTCTCTGTCCATGTTGAATATGCAAAGGAATTAAGAAGTGTACTATGGAAAAAAGTTAAGCCAGGAGTACGCACTGCTTTCGTTACGTGATCAATAAGTGTAGTGGTCGGAGGGATGAAAGCTCAAAAAATATTTCTTAATTAATTCCGCTGCAGGGAGAGGTAAAATTACCATTGGCTAGTGGCATTTGAATCAGTCCAAGAAAGCAAAGCACCCAAAATCGGGGAGTCTAGTACGGTGTGAAATTGAGTTGATGGCTTTAACCATTTTAAAGGCGATCCAGGCAGCCAGTTTCATTCCATCAACACCTCATATCGGGCTAGCTGAGACGAATGAAAAGATCGTAAAATGGCCGCACCATAAAAATTTACTAACCGTAAATGCAGTGTTATCTTAATCCCACCAGCTGCAGGGCTCCCCTCCCTGGCCGCTTATTCGCCCTTCACGATGATGCCGTTTCTATTTAATCCAGGCCGAGCAGCGAAAACACTCTAGCAGCTAATGCATCAAAATCTGGGATCCACTTATTCGGAGCTCTGGTCGTCCATTTACCACACTCACAGAGGGCTGTCCAATAACTGTTGAACGAGATTTACAGTTAGGGGCAGGACAAGCTGGGAAAAGCTGCCTAATTACCGCAACAACAATGACGGAGCGAGTCCCCACAGCTAATGCAGTGCAAAGTCAAAAATATAAACATAAATAACAGTTAAGACACGGCCCAAGACGGAGGACGAGACTGAACTTGGATTGCTCAAGGATAACTCCCTGACCGTTCAAATAAATTAAATCCACTGCAGCTGAGACAGGAGCAGAGCCAGGACCAGAAGCAGCAGGCGAGGCAGGAGCAGCCGCCAAGCAACAAATGGTTTTTTGCGCTTGGCCACTGGCCAGACAGGAGACAAATGCCAACGGCCAAATGTGTTGAAAGCCAGCCCAAACACACATACACACACTCGTGTAGTGAAAGGAAGGCTGCGAGGGGTGTGTTGCCAAATAATATCGAAAACAATTTTCGAGCACTTAAGTGCAGTCTGGCCTGACTTGGGATTTCTTCCGCAGGCCGCAGGCATCCAGCAGCCGTTGCTTGGTTCTTTTTTACGGCTATAAATTTTCGATGCTTGCACTTATCGATAATAGATTAATCTACTTGGGGCATGTTTGGCATATAAATCCCAGCAGAAACATTGAACCTGCCGCCAGCGAAAGTGGCACGCGGAGCACGGAGTTTGGATTAAAGTTTCGATTAAAGTTTGAAAGGCTAGACTTACTTTAATTAGGCGGAGCAGAAGACGAAAGTGCGTAAATATTTGTCGAGGATATTTACTGGCTGTGACATTGGCATTCCCACCAGGTGAAAGCCTTTGCGGCCCCTCGACTGTGCAGGCAAACATGCATTTTATTAACATTTTGTTCTGAACCAAAGGCAAAGGCGATGGGTTCTAGGGGCAGACAGCCGTTGCCTTCACGAACGTATCATATTTGTCTCCGGTTCTCAGCACCAGCGGCTATCGAATGCTGTCAATAACATTGACAACTCGCATATAGACAGATATGCAGAGGCGATGCACAGACACGCCAGCGAGGATGCAGCTGCATGTAGAGAGGGTGTGTAGACGTGCAGGACACATTTTGCTTTATTCCTTCCTCTTTTTTGAAGCGTGCTTAATATTGAAATATTAATTTTGGGCAATCCTGCCGCCGCACCCTTCCGCCCCTTTAAAACTGGTTCGTTATTGGCTTTCAGCAAGAAAATGTTAGCCGAGTACATTGTGATTTGGACTGCAATGAATGCCAAATTCGCAAAATGCATGCAGGTCCAAAATAGACAGACAGATTCTGCTAAATAAATTTCAATATAATTCATAATGAAAATATTGAGGGCCGAGGCGCATACAAAAACGAACTCGCAATATTCAATGAAAATTTTCTTTTAATGATGGTTCATGGACGTTCATGGCATATAGTAAAATTTATTGAATTCGAGGGGCGAGTTGTTGTTTGCCAATCACTAAACTACACAACTATGGATATCCTCTTCGAAAATAATGCGTGTCAATCAAATAAACCAGCCGAAGCCTTTAATACTCTGCACAATTTAAAGCTGCGAATACATCGATAGCACCCATCGCAGAGCCACAGCCCCCCAGAAACAGAAATGTAACAAATGCCTTCCATTTTAAATATGACAACAATTACAGTTGTGCAATTTGTCCCCTTTCGGCATTCCAGCTGCACTCGATGTGGCCAAAGGACCAAGGCTCTTCACCACACACTCCCGCACATACACACGAAGGCACTGGCAACAAGCAATTTGTCAGTTTATCGATTTCTACCAAACATTTGTGCCAGACACTCAACTGTATTAAATGCTAAAAAACAGCAACAACGGTGAGCGGGGAGGTGGTGAATCCAAAGTGAAAAACCTTACACACAATGAAAAGCTGCGAGATTGGCGACCGCCGGGGTGGGGAATATTCAACAGACGGCCAATGGCATATGCTAAAAAGCATGCACGGAAAATACGGAAAATTCCGGCTGGGGGAAGGGCTAGGAAAAACCATAAAATAAGAAAAGAACCAACAAATATACACTGGCAAGAGTGGAAGAGGGCGGCATAGGAGGTGGAATCAAGGCAACGAAACACACGGCTATACATGAAATGGGTATTTCAAAGCGAAAAATCGAAAACTGAAAAATAATTTCAAGCATAGACAGAGCCTGGCCTCAGTGTGGGGACGGAGCACCGAGGGGAACACCGATGGGAGATGGTGCGAAGGGCCAGCAGGCAGCAGTCACATATGCAGGCAGCTGCACACAGATGCAAATCCAGACAGTCACACATATGAGAACACCATAAATAATGGTTGCATGATTTATCGATAACAAGCGCAATTTACAGTCAAGCAACAACAACGGCGAGAAGAAAAGCGACAATAACAAAAAGTTTACAACTGCAATGAATTTGTTCGCGATAGGGAACGAAATAAAATAAAAACGATAAATAAGGATCTTGGAAACGAACCTTGGAGTATCCTTAGGAGGCGATTATTTTCAACGAGAAATAGACAATAATATAAACATAAATTAATTTGTATGGTTTTCAGAAAAATTTTCTACAGTTTTGAATTAAATCCTTTTTTTATGAATTATATACTTGCCGCAATTTTGGTAACTTGTCAGACTAATTGCTCAATTCGAAAACATTTCTAGATTGAAAATAAGTGCTAGAAGACAAGTTTATACAGTCTGTTTCGATTCATGGATCGATGTAGTTTCATAATAATAACTAACAAAAATAAGTTAGTAAAAATATCTTTACATATAGAACTCTTTGAAATTTTAAATTAAGCATTCTCACACACTCTTCAATTGGCAATGATATAACCATATACTTATTATAATATATATTTTTATCCGACAATTGTTTATTGGATACGTCTTCCCAAAAACAAAACTCAACATATAAAACCAATAGGGGAAACGAACTCCCCCGAAAGAGGGAATGGCGTTGTAATTTTTTTTATTTATTTTCTTTTCATATTGTGAACTCCGTACGACTATAAAATTTGCATGCAGGCAAAATTCGCATTAAGTTTTATTGAATGCGCATTAAAGTCAAATACAAGAAATGCAAACCAGACCAAAGGAGTAAAGAAACCCATCCAAAGGCCACTGAAAGGACTTTATTAGCAAACGGGGAGCAACTCCGGAGTCATCGGTCCGATTCTGCCCCCTCACCATATCGGAAACGGGGTCGCGAACAGTTTCGCAGAAGTTAGTCTGAAGTCAGTCAGCTGCCAGTGCCGTAAAAAGGCGGACCGTAAAAATGTCAAAGCATAAAAATGTGCACAGCCACCGGCAAAAGCGGGGACTGAGCCAAGGTGTTTGCCCTAAGTGAAATGCCATCGCAGTCGAAAGGGACGGGACGCAAGGAGGAGGCAGGACTCCCGTACTTGGAGTAGTGTCGACAAACAAACAACAAACAAAGCGGACCATTTTCACGCGGCGACAACGACAGCGATGGAAAAGAAAAGAGTCGAGCCAGCTGAGCTCGTTGGCAAGGCCATCAAAGGGTTCTCGGTCTGGGCTTTGGTTCTGCTTGGCTCTGGGAGGAGCAGCATGTGCACTATATGGGAAAGCAAACGACGCGGTTCCTAACCAGTCAGACGAACTATCAATACAGAAAGAGATCCTTTGAAGACATCACACCAAACCAATTCTTAAAATGTTTTTTTCTTACTTTTTTATTGATTGCCGTGCAAATCCGTTAAAATCCATTTCAGTTATGTACGGAACACGCGCGATCTGTTGTTTGCAAATCCCAGGGAATACATTCCACATTATTCGATGCATTTATCAAATGCAATTAAAATACAAACATATCTGGTTCATTTATTTTCAAGACCCTAACTTAAAACAACTCTGCTGGCGATGCTGGTTAAGAATATATCCCAAAGATCAATATAATGACAGGCTAACTAACGCAATACACTCGAATTTTTTTTGCTTGGTAGAAAGGTTGTTTCAGGCTCTCTTGTTTAACAGCTTGATCTTGAGCTCACACATAAAATCAGATATTATTTTAAAGTGTTTATGCTCCCATCGTTTGTTTTTTTAAAACTCTTTGGTACTGAGTTATTTTTAAAGTGTCATTTAAATAACACTTTTACCGTTTATTTATATCTTAGTGCTTATTTTAAAATTTCGGCAATTCTTTGACATTGAAGCAAGCCCCTTAATGCCTGTGCTACCTATGGCTTTTTCCCACCAGATAAAAAGACATTTTTTTCACATGAATTTGACTAACTCCCCAGTGGCCCTACATCCGGGTCTGCTATCGGGGCCTAAACACGCGTTCAGTGAACATTTTGTGTTTGTTTTTATATCCATTCTCTATTTGTTATTTACAGTTATGCTTTATTACTTTTTCATCCAGCAAATAATAAAGGAAAAAATCAATTTTCACACATCGATTCAGGCGAGGGGGGGCAGCAACAGAGCTTTTATGGAGTTATCAAATGCATTTTAGGCATTATGGCCTGGCAATAAATTATTGTTGTTTAGCCAACAGTTGAAGGAATCGGCTTATGTGTAGGCCCTAGCCTGCTCCTGCTGCAGTCAAATGCAATTCATTTTTCATATTTGCAAAAAGGCAATTTCTCTGTTGGGCACCACTCCCTCACTCCCTCTGCCCGGTCCAGGCTTTCTGAATATGTTTGTTTGTTGGGCAAAGTAATTTAACAAATGGATTTCTAAACAAATACGGAAGTTTAATTTGTAACCAAAAGGACAGGCGCGCGAGGGCCAAGAGGAAGTCGACGGAAGCCAAGGAAATGTATGCCAGTGGCAGGACGTGCCGGGAGAGGGCGATGGCGCAGGAGTCCGCAGACCGCTCGCTTGCCACTCTGCAAGCAGCCACCGCAGGCCAGGGACGCGGGACGGGGAGAATGAACCGGGCTAAGACCAACATTTCTGTTTTGCGGGACGAGTATCCTCTGTGGGTGTGCCAGTCTCTGGCTGTGTGTTTGTGAGCGCCCTGACATGGCAGCATATTCGCACTTCAAGATGGCTTCGATATTTCTTAGTCAACAAAATGGCGATTGCAAAATTGTCGCCCTCGCATTGCTCCGGCGGCGTTAAGAAATTACTTTGCGTCCGCTGAGGGGGATGGTCGCGTGAGGCGATAGCGAGGCCACACTTGGTCTCACAGTCGAGTATTTAACCCTTTAACTATGAAATATATACCTCCAAGTTGACACAGTTTACATTGTTGCCACATTTATATAGCTTGGCAACTTTTATGGCACTTCGGCTTTTGTCTTGAGCTTTTTGCCAAAGTCAAGAGGAGTGGGCGGAATTGCAAGCCGTAACGGGCACAGCTATCGTAATTCTCAATTTGCCAAGGCGACAATTTAATGGATTTCCAGGTGCGCAACAATCCAACTAACCAAACTGCGCGGCGAGCGAGAGTGTTTTGAAAATTGAATTGAAATTGCAAAAAAAGGGAGACATTAAAAATTAATTAAATGGATTGAAATAAAAAGAATTCAGTCGAGGTTTTAGCAACAGTAGAACCTGGTTAAAATGGAAAAGATTCAAGTTTTTTCTTTTACGTTTTTATCTTTTGATGCTCTACGCGCAGAACCCTTATTGTCGATAAAGTACTTGTAACAAGTACTTGTCGAAATTTTGAATGTTCAGTCGCGGCATTATTTAATTATAAGCAATAATATTCCAGACACTGATCTTTAGAGATGTATAGACTCTACCAAAGAAAAAAACAGGAAATATCCTTTCAATTAAATGTGTAAAAAACATATTTCGAGATGTTTGACTCCTGTTTCTGGCAAACGCAATTACCTTTCTTCTTTGCTTACGTCAGACCTTGCAATTACAGGCAATTTCGGAATTTTCTACTCTTTCTAAGACTGCCACCATGCTCGCCATCATTTAAACTTTATCTTTGATTGCCTGACTTACGATAGCAATTTAATTGGCCATCCACCATGTCAAAGAGAGCCAAAATGAAGAAATATTATACGAAATATTTCCTTTTACGCAATAACGCCCACGCCTCTATTCGGGAAACCCGTTTCGCATCCCCTGCAATTTTGCAAATCAATTTGGCCTTTGCCAAACTTTTGTTACCTGCTAGGCAAAGAAGTAGCAGAACTTCCCTTGCACATTTGTTTGCGCAAAACATAAGCAAAAAGTTTTTCTTACTTATTGGCCAGAAGTTGTTTGTCGGTCTTCGCCTTTTGAATTTGGTTTTGCCGGGGGAGAGTAATAAGGGAGTGCTGAGAGAGGACTTTGCCCTGCAGTTGCACCATTTGTGACGTTGCCGAAAACTACGCGCCCCGATAGCCAGAGGAAGGAAAACAATTTGCTGTCAAGTGGTTTGCGGCACTGGGTGTAAATGCCTTGGTACGCTCAACACTTTTGACAACTTTTTCCATTCCCATTGGGACAGTTTTAAGGTTACTGTCCGTCTGCTGCTCTCGGCCGAGACGCTTAGCTTATCACGGCTATCGGTGACCAGAAGAGGCTGATCCATGTGTTGTATTATCCTTCACACGGCAAAAGTAAACACGCCAGCGAGGCCTATTCCCAGTGCTCCGCTCCACAGGCAACAGGAATTTCATAATTATTTGCTATGTCTCCCTCTGCCATTTTCGCGCTGGCCCGTGACCCTGTGCACACAATGGAGTACACTCACAAGGTGAAGCAAACAAACAACGAAATGGCGTCGCTGGCAGACTCCACAAGTAACAATAACAACGGAGGGCGCGGAGGTGCGGTGAACGGCTTTCTGAAGTCGGCGTTGTCTTGTTGATCAGGCGAAAATTTTAATAGAGTCGACGTCAACATCAACGTTGTTTACGTCTCGTCAACAGCGTGATTGTTGTTCTCCTCGTCGTTGTTGTGGTTCCTGCAGCTGCTTTAATTAAATTTTTAAATAATTTTTCCTCTTTTCGTGGAATCTGCTCCTCTTGGCTTCTTCTCCTCGTGCTGGCTGTATGACAATGTGTACGCAAATTAAAATTGCATAAAAATTAAAAAGAAACTGCAAGCGAATGAGATTGTAACATGTCTGCATAATGGCAGATTTTTAATTGCCAGTCCGAAGTGTTTCATCCGCACCGCAAAATTATCATAATGAGTTTCAGCTCTCAGAACAGACCGAAACAGTCCGAGTCAAGCAATCGAACTTGATAAAATATTACGCAGCGACCCTTTGGGTAACTCCTATCGGAAGCTGAATCTTATATATTTAAAAGGATTCTAATATAACTTATTTTAAAAGAAAATATGCCTGAGCCAAGGGTAGAAACCTAACATTTAATACCTATTATGTGTGGGGTTTGAGCGTGGTAAGTCTGGCTTAATTTAAAGGACCACCCGTACGGTAGTTACTCTGGAGTTGAAAAAGCAGCGATACTGGATTTTCGCCTCGGGTCATATGTATTCTCCCGCCTTTGGCCATTTGTTCTGCTTCTCATTTTTATTGACGATGACGTCAGGCCCACAGAAAGCTGCAAGGATGAAGGACGAAGAACGACAGTAGCCGCTACGTCGCTTTATTTATGCGCCCGTATAGTACATGGAGGTAGACACGACACATTGGCCAGTCCACATAATTATGCGAATTTTTCGTAATTAAATATTCCTTGTAATTTGCATCCGCCGTCCTTTCATTTTTATTACTCTCGGCGCCCTATCACCACCCCCAGCTCCCACGAGGGTCTTTTGTTGTCAATTTTTAAAGGTAATTGAAAAATACAATAAAGTGGTTTTATAAATATATAGCAGAGGCTGCAGAGAGTTTTCATCGAGAGAAAAATGCAAAGTTGAAGCCGAAAACTTTCTGGCAAAGCAGCGAAGAACAACACAGAATTTGTGCATTTTTTTCAATTTCCGGCTTAAGACAAACAAATGTACTCCGAAAGTGCGAGCCGAGCATCTCCGCCAACGGAAGTTTGCTGATGCTTGTTTAAAAGCAAGGGGAGCCAAGCTAGGGGAGGACCAAAATTTATTTTTTATTTACACCGGATATTAATTTTATAGCAGTCAGGGCGGGCGGCAGCACCAGAAGCTTGACAAAAGCGTCAAGCCAAGGACTTGTACTTTTGATCTCCAGGGCACACACACTCGCGTTATCCCCTCCTCATTCCATAATTTTAGCGAGCTCCACGCTTCCGTCTGTCCAGCTGTCACTGGGCAAACTTGGCTCCTCGCTCGGCTAATAACATATACAACATCCGATGGCGGAAGTGTGCAACTGATGCGGCCATTTTCAGTGTCGTAGCGAGAGGGTGTGTTTATGCTAAAAGCGAAGTGTGCTCTAAGAGGAGTCAGAAGCCTGTCCCAGCGTAGACTGAACTCCGCTCCTTAGATCAGGGAACTTCAAGCAGGCAGCCGGGCGGAAGGCATCACTAAACACCTTTGCCGACTTTTATGTATATTTTCCTTTTATGTTCTGTCAGCGTAATAAAAAATGCATGCATAACCCATTCTTGGGGGGTAACCAAACAAATAAAGCTATCCTTCCCCTCTAATCCTTCTCCGAGCCAAACTGGTCTGGAGATCTTTTCCATGAGCGCCCTCTTTCGCAGTCATGACGAATGCTTAAAGGAACAGTTGGTCTATAACTTAAAGTTGAATATTCTTACAACAAAAAAGAAAATATATTTAGATATATAAATACTTCAACAGTAACAGTTCAATTCTGAAATTAATTGTAATTTTTGTAAAGATCTAAACAAATCTTTATCTTTATTTTACAATGTAAATATATGGTATGTATTTTCAAATATTTGTACATATGTGTGTATATTTAGCGTCTACATTCCAATATATAAATTATGTAAATGTATTAACAAAGAATTACAAAATCACTTTGCAGATTTAAAAATGTTCGAAATCCCTCAATCTTTTAACAGTTAAAGATAAAGAAACCAAACTTTGCCGAAGTTTATATACCCTTGCTGATTGCAATTCAACTATAAAATTAAAAACGAAATTCCAAAATAATAATGAATGGCCGAATCTCAAATTTGATGACAATGTGTTGAGAAACAGCGAAGATATGATTCTTATACCCTTGCAGGGTATTATATCGCATTATATTATAAAGGATATAAATGTGCAATTATAATCTAAAACTAATTGGTTAAGATGAAAATATAATGGAATACTGGAAACGGAAATATTTCAGTACTCGCATCTTGTTAAGCTAGCCAACGTTGTACCTGCCACACAAGTTAGTGTTGAAAGGCCATTTTCTGAACTTAAATTAGTTTTGACCGATCAAGATAGCAAACTTTCAATCAAATCACTGTCCAAATTAATGTTTTTTAAACTTAATAATAATAATAAATAAAATAAAATGAAATAAAATATTTGTAATAATAAAAACTTAATTAAAAAAACTTTTTTTTTAACCTTAACATTAAATTACGTCCCATAGCACAATGCCCTAATTTGCACAAGCTCGGACATACATATGAGTGTTATATATCCTCAGGACAATATATCCTAGAAACCCATATCTATATCCTATAAAACCATCATATATCATCGAATGCACTTTTGGGCATTAAAGAGCTATGTTCAAGTGCAAGACAAAATGGACAAAATGGTGAAAATCGCAAAATAATCAGTTTTCCCAATTTTTTATATTTTATATTTTTCAATCAATAATAAAACTCTTTTGTTAATTTAAACTAAAACTCACCAATAATGATTATTATTGATTTTTATTTTTTTTATCAATAATAATAATTATTTTTATTTTTTGCCCAAAAATAAATACTATGTACAGATTTTTATATTTTTGATCAAAAATAATATGCAGATTTTTTTTTCGGTCCTGGTTGACCATCTGTCTGATTTAGCTCATATGCAAATAAATTTCTACAAGTGAAAACCCGGCAAAAGATTTGACATAAAATAGAAAGCAAACGTTGATAAATTTGTCCCTGATATTAAAATATAGGCGTCCGATTTAGATCCTATTTTCTTCAGCAATATTTTAGGGTACAGTTATTTTTAACAATGAAGGGTGTTAGCTTCAGTTTTTTGTAGTTTATTTATTTTTTTTTTTATTTGCACTACAATCTTTTGACCTCTAACCGGTTGTATACTTGGAAACAGAATTATTTTCTGGGCGTGGGTTGGAGAATTCATATGTTTATATGCAAGACAAAAACCTTCTTTGTCCGCTTCTCTTCTTGATATGTTTTCCATTTTGGCCTTTTCATATGAAATAGAATTATGCAGCAAGTTTCACGTTTCGCTTGCCGCTGCAATCAAAATGCAAACGAAGTCTACACTCGGGGCATTGTTTGTACTCGCTTACATTCGTAATAAACTTAAATCGAGTGTGAATTGCACGGGGCACGCGGCGTATCCTTAATGCGCGCCATGGTGCCGCCTGTGCCTCAGCCAGTCGTACGTATGTTTAATCCAATTTTATTTAAATACTTTGCAAATACAGCCTCATAAATAATGAACCAAATACCTTGACAGCGGCAGTCCCGGGACGAGTGTCTCTCGACATCAGCTGTTTACTCTTGTTTGTCGCTGATGTCGCTTCATTAAATGGTAAAGTTATTAAATTACCGCAACCATCGAACCGACCAACAGTCGCCTGCAATTTGTACAATGTGAAATATGTAATTGTCAAGGCGTCTGTCCCGGTCTAACGGTGTGTCCATCTGTCTGCGGCTGGTCAGTCCCTTTGGCTTCATGTTTAATCACACAAACCAACAGCAAAGCAGAGCGGTAGGGAGGGAGGCGAGCAGCGTGCAGAAAGGCAACCGAAAAACCGCATTCGGCAAAAGCCAGCGATGAAAATCGATGCCCGAAATGACAGTGACAATTTCATTTAATTGGTTTTAATTAAATTAATGAGTGAATTTTACAAATTGCAGCAAAATGATAAATAAGTAATTTAATATATATTTCCACCCCGCTGTCCCACCCTTCGTTAATTTAATTTAATATGGCAAGAGTTGGTCGACTCGATTAATTTTTTGTTGTATA
This sequence comes from Drosophila truncata, assembly GCA_008042515.1. Lineage (NCBI taxonomy): Eukaryota > Metazoa > Arthropoda > Insecta > Diptera > Drosophilidae > Drosophila > Drosophila truncata. The sequence goes on along the minus strand of VNJQ01005072.1, from coordinate 60,025 downwards.
ATTTTGTTGCGTAAACGCTATGAAATTTAATTTAGCTTAATTAAGTTTTCAAAAATGTCCAACAAAATGGCAGCAACAAAAAAAAACATATATGTGTGGTAAAGAAATGACATAACAAATTGTTGACAAGCGTAATTTTATCAAGGTCCAAAGTAGTTGCCAGGATTGGGAAAAAAAAGGAACAGTACTTATAAAACATAACCACATATTTGTCTATTATTCACGTTAGTTTTTAATATACATATATTAGTTAATTATCATAGACGGACAATTTAATCCTTTTGGCTCTCAAAAAATTTGCTTTAAAATTAATTTTTCAATACGAAGGGTTAAAAATTAAAAAGGATTTACTAATTTTAGACTTTTTTATTCTACAGTTACCACCTTTCAATAAGTAATAACAAAAATATTTACAAGAATTAAATAAAATTAAGGACTAAAAAAAAATAAAACTTATTATAAATTATATTTAACATACCTAAATACAAATTTTTTCAAAGCGGCATACTTTTTATCCATACTGCCCTATCCTTTTTTTGCTGTTTGAGAGAATGCCATTCTTTTGCGCCTTAAGCCCTTCTCAGCTGCCTAAAGCTGCTTATCGATAACATACTATCGGATGACATTCTACAAGGCACAAGCCATTAAACTCTCCCTGCTGGTCTGCCGACCGCGATGTGTGCCCCGGCCTTGCACTTGCTGCTTTGCATGCATCCATTTTACAGCAATACCAGCAAGTACCAACATCAGCTGTCAACTTAAAGGGGACGCTGGGAAGATGCCTCTGTTCGCTGGCATGAAAAATTGTTGGCGACTTCTACATTGGGCTTCTCTTCTATCTTGATCCCCTGGAGTCCTGGCACAACCAAGACGATACTAATCAGGGGCTTGGGGCTAAGGGCCGAAGAAAAATATGAGCAACCGAAGTCCAGGAAATTGACGGCAGCAACGGCAAACAACATTTCCATTTGAAGACATACATTTTCACAACGAATTCAATTTCCTCTTTGATTTTTCGCAAACGACGGCAGTGAAGGGCTGTGGGCAGGGCAAATAAAATAAATAACTTCCCCAAAAGCGCAACAGTTGCCAATAAAGCGCAGAGGACGAGGGAGAATGAGGCTCATCTAACACAACGGAAGCGGACATGCAGCGTATGTTTGTGTGCGTGACAATGAGTCTGAGTGTGTGCAGGAACAAATAGCAAATAAGTGCAAAGCAACCAATTGATAAAGTAAAAAACACTTCAAACTGCACCAGCCCAAAGCATGGGCCCTCCTGTAACAAAGCCCAATAGTGCCGGGGAATGAGTTGCGTGGCAAGCCGAGTCGAGGCGAGTCGAGTCGAGTTGAGTCGAGTGTTGAGTGTTGAATGCTGAACAACAACAGCAGGGAGTATCACCAGCTCTGGCTGTTGGAGGCGAGCAACCAAAGCAAGCAACCACTTCATAAATAATTCATTTCCCGCCTGCTAACTTAACTTGAACAGCCTTTTTACGAGCGTATCCTGTATTAGACAGGGTGTGCTCAAAAATAAAGGTTTTACAGAAAGAGAAAACCTATGTAGCATTGTTTAACTGTTCTTGAACTGCATTGGAGATTAACGTCTAAAAAACAAAGCTTTGAATAATTAATATCATTTACTTGTTTAAAAATTAGGTGAATTTTTTTTTCCTGTCTTCAAATTGGGTATTTCCAAGTCCAGAGCAGCGAACGAGTGGTCTCTTTTTTCGCTGCGGCTACGTGGCGTATGCGCAACATATGCAACAGTCAGAAGCACTCAGTACAAGACGTAGGGGCAGAGGATGCGAGTCGCCGCCGCAGACGCCAAACCAACGTGAAATAGACACGAACAAAGGCTTTTCATGCCTTTGCAAGCATAAAATTGCTTTTTTGCAACAAATATCCTGGCAGGCAGGACGGCCGAGAGTCCCGGCATGTTTGTCTAGCAGCTAGCTCGATCCCATCTCCTCAAGAGCCACTCCCCTTGGTCTACCGTCCTTCTTTGCAGCCGCTCTATTTGTTTGCAATTGCATGCGTATTTGATTCAATTTCTGCAATTTATTTGCAATTTGGCAGACGCCGGCGTCCTTTGCTTTTTATCTCTTTGATGATTGAAAGCACACGTACCGAAATCGCTCACGCTTTCTCTGACTCTCTTCTCCATATATCTCTGTCTGCTTATTAAATTCTTTAAATGGCAATGTTAACGTGTACACACTCATACGGTGGCCCTGCGCATTGGTCTATCCGCCATTCACATTGTTGTATTGTCATCCATCCGAAATGCATAAATTTAACACCTAGTAAGCAATTCTCCCCACAACGCTGAAGGAAACTAAGCGCCCGCACGCACACACACAGCGCACATACATACTCACGGGTCTCACCGCTGCCACGGACAACAATGTGCAACACCCAAACATCCGTTTCCGCTGCATCCGCATTCGCCTTTCGCGTTGTTTTGGAAGCCCGACCTTAGTGCAGTTGCAGTTGATGTTGGTGTTATTGTGATGCATCGCATGCATATATTAAATGCCACTAAAGCAACACGCCCTGGCACACGAGCACGCAGAATTATAATTAAATGCATTGGCCGCAGCTGAGGTTAAAGAGGGAATCTGGCTGAATTCTCCGGGGGGCTCAAGCGGCTTCCCAGCAAATGGGCAAGCCCAGCACATTCGACGGGAACTGCTTTGGAAGATCTCAAATATTTGGAGACCTATGAATGTTTCTCAACTCTATTGTTAAGCGCTGGATATTAAATAATTTTCTGTCAGTGCAGTCGTTTTGGCAGGCGCCACAGAGGCGGACTCTGACAGACACACATTGACCGGAACTCCGGCGGCCTCGTACCACACACTCCCTACCACTTCCCTCCGAAGCAAGTGCAAACAGGACGAAGAAGCCAGCGAGGCCACCAAAAGCGGTAAACAAAGCCAAAAGCACAAGCGTGAGCAATAAGAACAACAAAGGCTATGATAATGAAGACATTCATTATTATTCCAATTGCCATCTTTGCCACCATCTCGCCCTCTCACTATCCAGCATCCTGCATCCTGTATCTGCCCTTCTGCTGTTATAAACTGCAGCGTGGCGCCAAGAAACCGATTAAATGAAATTGTGTCACAGGCAAAACTCACTCAAAAACAACGCAAACCGTAGCTAAATCCGAGGATTTAAAGTTTGCAAAATATTTCTATAGATCATAAGTCAATAGACAGTTGTAAATTTTTCTTTTTTTAAGCTTAAAATTAATCTAAATAAAAACAAGAAAGAAAGCTAACTTCGGCTTACCGAAGTTTATATACCCTTGCAGATTACAATTGAGCTATGTAATTAAAAACGAAATTCTAAGATAACTTTAAATGGCCTAATCTCAAATTTGATGAAAATATGTTGAGAAACAACCGAGTTATGATTTGATGTTCTTATGTTCCGATTTTCATGAAATTTTAATCAAAACTCTGGAATAATATTAAGTGGCCAAATCTAAAGTTTGATGAAAATATGTTGAGAAACAGCGAAGTTATGATTTTTTCTATTATTTCCCTGATTGCTCCTATGACAGTTATAGGATATAGTCGTCAGATTTTCATGAAATGCCAAATCCAAAGTTTGATGAAAATATGTCATAGTTTTTTTTTCAAAAATTTTGCCGATTGTTCCTACTGTTCCCGATTTTTCCTATGGCAGCTATAAGATATAGTCGTCCGATTTTCATGAAATTTGATACGAAATTCTGAAACAATAATAAATAGGCAAATATCAAATTTGGTGATTATATGTTGAAAACTGACAAAGTTATAATTTTTTTTCCAAAATTTTACCGATCGTTCCTATGGCAGCTATATGATATAGTCGTCCGATCCGTTTTAATTTTTTCGAGTAAAATTATTAGCCTAACTTTAACAAACATTGCTTAGGTATGAAATATAATGCACATAATGTACAATTAAGCAGGTATATTTTTATGTACTTGAGCGGAATAAGTCTTACAGTTTTTGACTGAAGAAAAAAATGTCATAGTCGCACCATTTGATATAATTTTATTTTAAACCGAAGTTCAGTTATGAGTCTTGTCACAAACTAGCTTAAGCTCTTCAATTCTTTGAGATCTTTTATTTAACACAAAAATAAAGGAGCACCGATGTACAATCAGAAATGGCTAAATCGATTTGGCTTATTAAAAATACCAATTTACATATGGGGTCACAGATGCCTCCTTCTTGCCGTAGGTCGGCCCTAAGTTATTATTGTATAATACCCTTGTACCTTATGGGTCCCGTGTATTAAAATATATTATTTAAACTTAAAAAATAAATAAACGTTTGAAACAACAAAATGCATTCGGCAATTTGGAAATCATGCAATAAAAGAGATAAATGACACGCAAGAGATAGAGCTTCTCTCCACTTGTGAGTCACATGTGAAAAACAGAATTGTAATTCATGTTAGAGCCTCACATTGCCAGCCTCCTGGTCCGCCATCGCATAAATTGTTGCTACCCAATTACGGGCGCTAACAATGAAGGCCACTTCCGCCCGGCCTCGAGGCCCACCAACTCCCGCCATTCCATTGTCTGAGCTCCGCTCTTTGTAGTTGCCAATTTTAGGCCAAAATGTTATCATGTCACTCGCAGTCGTCGTCATTGTGCCACTCAGACCTCGTTGCCCCGCCCTTCCGCAATGAGCCATGTCCAGTTGCGACGTCCCACGCTTTCAGAGTGCGAATTTGCGTAAATATAATTTATTTACGCAATAGCAAGGGACCGGGGAAGGCTCTGGGTTGCAGAGCCCCTGGCCGATGGAGACCCTCGTTGTTATATAAGCCTTGCCATCACGCACACAGTGGCAGGGAGTGCATTCAGCTGCAGTCTGCAGCTTTTGTCTGTCTGGCGTAGGCGTGACATTTAGGGCTCTGTCACATTGGTCACACATCCTGCGATGTGTCTAGGCCCCAAAGTCAGAGCGTTTAATTAGAATGCGGTCGGTGCATCCGAACGGTACGTTGCCCGAATCCAGAAATGGAGGCACTTACGTTGCACGGAGTTGGGTGAGGCGGCAGCTCAACGCAGTCCTGCTCTCTGAGGGGCTCATGAATTTATTTAAACATTGTATTTTTCCGTTGAGTTCGAGTGACGCAATTTTCGATTGGCTGTTGCTCGGCTAACTTCAATCAAAGTCGCCAATTTGAAGAGCACCTCATGTTGAGCGAACTCCGTCTGCTTACAAAAAGCGGGGCGGGTGGACAGGGAACTGCGCCATTGGCAATTGCAATTGCAAAAGCATTTTCCTTTTCCACGTGTATTAACATAATCAAATTGGATTTGTGCACAGGATAATGATGAGCTTCATTATTGGTTATATCCCTGTTGTTGTTGTTGTTGTTGTTGTTGCCGTTCCCGTTACGGCTGCTGTGTGTGCCCATGTGTGCGTTGGCGTATTCGTGTGTATTTTTTGCCAATGCTGTCGTTCTTGTCATCGTTGTTGCTTATTATAAATTATAATGAATTTGCTCCTGCTTCCAGCAGCCACTTGTTGTCAGTGGCAACTCCACTCAGGCGCAGCCTTGCCACCGCCCGACGGCCCCTTCCGCTGCACTTCCCGCTCAGCCCAGATGCTCAGTCCGCCGGAAAATGAAGGCAGCATGTACACGGCGAATCAGCCAGTCTGCCATAATCGAAGGACTTTCCTTAGCCGAGCCAGACTGCTGCGGAAACCTGTCTTTCCGCATGTGTCGCTAGAAGAAATATTTTCGGATAACATTTTACCCTCCCGCATCCTTCGCACATTGGCAGCTCCAACATTTTCAATGCTTATTATGCAAATTATGCCAGAGCTCCCCAAAAAAGAAAAATTAAGAAAACTGACAGTGATAGCCGTGGGACAATTTGCATCGTCTACAATTAAAATTTAAATCACAAGTAATTTAATTGAGCTAAACTCCTCGGGCCACTTCAATTTCCTAATGGCCCATGAGGGGGAGATGGGGATGACTGTGCTTTCGGAGCGCAATTAACCAGCAATTTTCGCATAAACGTTTCTTTCATAATTGAGATTTTGCCCCAACAAAGCACAACTGGGCAGAATAAAAAAAAGAAATAGAAAGAAGGGAAGAAAAATAGACAGGAGCAGACTTTTCAATTGGCAGCGTCACCGTTGCTTGCTTTTGCTGAGAACTGCATTATCTCCATCATCATTACCTCGATGATTGCCTTCATCAACTGCCATATTATCGTTGGTTTTAATTTTTTGTTAACCGTTGCTGGCAGTCGTTGCAGCTATTGCAATTGTTACCGAGCCGGGTTGAGGAGCCAAAGCCAAATGTCAGGAAGGGCTAGAACTGCGGCAGGTTTGGGTCTTTGAGTCGGGGCAAACCCTGAATCATTTTGGGGCCGTTTAGGAGACCTTTAATCAGTCATAAGAAGCCTTTAAATTACCTCAACCAGATCTTAAGGCCGATTCGATAAGCCTTTAAATGCACCAATTTTGTTCAGCTGAAAGTCTGAAAAGGACAGAGCCCCAAAAAGACCCCACAAGATGAGGCGTTTATGGTTATAGGTCCCGTGGGCGCAGCCAATGCCAACAAGAACAATGCGCCGAAGGTTTTATCTCCGATTCGTTGGCGGGGAACTGCAAACGCTTGAAGACCGATAAAATTTGGCTGAAAGGGGGAAACGAGGATATGTTCGAGCTTCTCCGTCTCTCCCTCTCCTCTAGTGGCTCTTGAATAAGACACTTGGGTTCGTGGTATATTAAAAATACATGAGCAGCCCATGCACACAGGCCGAAGCTTCGTTTTCGGAAGTAGTCTGGCCTGGGCTCTACTTGAGGTACAAGTGGCTTATTTACCTTACGATAAGTGCAGCCTGGAGTGCCATGACTCGACTTTACGGAACTGTTCCTTCCCCTGGCCAAGCACCTGCCTTAATCATATCAATAATTATTTCTTTGCCAGTGGCGGCGTTCTCTGGGAGTGCGCCTGATACATATATTTCGCGTAATGTCTTTCCAGAGCCTAATCGAATTACATTTGGGGGAAGTTAAAGTGGGAATATTGAGGACGTTTTGTTGTCGCTGAGGCTCTCGCTTCACTTTAAAGAAGAGCCCCAGGATATTATCAATACAAAATGCAAAGACAAAAATAATTTAGACCTCCTAGGATGAGGACATCTTAAACTATTTTGAAGACTTCTCGGACAGCTAAAAGATTTGCTTAGAAATTTGCTCTACCGTCTCACCAATGTGTGAGCCAACATTAGAAGTAAGTTACGTGGCGCTAGCGTAAAATATTTATTATCATTGAGCTTAATACACTTTTCTCAGGCTTCTGCTGTCTTTTGATGCTATTTGAAGCACAATTCGGTGTTGAGTCCTATAGGGAGGTATATAGTGTCGATGTTCAAGTCCCAGATAACAAATCTGGCCGAAATGTTTAAGGACAAACTAATCGTAAGGGTAAATAGGATTTCACGGCGCTTGTAATTTTCTAACCATAAATGACTTGGAGTCCAACTTAGGAACATGAATTTTAAATAGTTTGACGAGAATCCGGCCCAATGAAACAACAAATGAGGTTTATTGACGGCGAAATCCGACCGTACACTGCGATGCGTGTTCATGCATCGGGGGCCTCAGTTATTAATGATTTATGTACCGACCGGAATGATAACTCTGCCAAAGCGTTAACAAATAAAATGCCGGCAGACAACAACATTGTTCGGACAACAACAAATGCATTTGGCAAGAGAAAAAAACGTTGCGTGTCCTATTAATGAACAGGTTCTGCCCAGGACAAATTCTTTTTGGACTGGGCCTACCCTGGCCACATTTTTTAAGCCAATTTGTGTATGGGCTTCAATTAAAATGTCACATGAGCTGTACAACAGTTTGAGCCTGAGCCTGTCATTTGAGGTAACAATGAGCGGTTAATATAAGATATTAATGACAAGCAAAAACTTCAGATGAAATCACTGTTACTGTGAAAACGACACATGATTTAAAAGCCGAATGGAGACATAAAGTGGAATAATTTTCTCTCTTTTCCACGCCTTATCGCAAACCCCTTAAAAGTTGTGAACATTATTATCAGCAAATATTTTCTTATTTTGCGTTATTTTTATAGCAGCCCTAATGAGATTTTTTTGTAGCTCCATTGACATCAAACGAATTCCTTCGCTTCTCAGTTAATTAAGGCGGATTAGGGAGGCCCCAAATCTACCACATACACACGATGAAAATCTGTGTCTGCATACTTGCGGCAGAGGATATGGAATAGAAAGTCAGAGTCCTTTCCAACTCGGTTGGATGTCAGCGTAGGAGGATCCACCAGGATTGCATGCGCACATATTATCCTCAATTAGCGCGCTTATTGTTGGCTCTACCGGCTCCTAAACCCCTCGCCACTCCCGATCTCGGGTCTGGATAGTTTCCACTGGGGGAGGCTTAGGCTTAAGTACCGAAAGTTAGGCGCTTTCCATGAAATGCAAACTTTACGTTTCGACTGCCACTATCCATAAACCATCGTCTGTCTCCCTTTCTCACTCCGCACTTTCCCTGCGCTCTCCTCGGTCCCGATGATGCTGTGGCAGCCGATGTTGTTGTTTTTATTTGTTATGCATTTTGCCCGGAAATTGCAGATAATAAGCATATTGTTGTGCGAAAACAATGGCCGTGCTAATGATGTGCATCTGTGTTGGTAAGGCACAGGCACGCGTGTGTGGGATGTATGCAGAGCGTATGGTATGAGTTAATAACCGCGAACGTTGGCAAGTCACAGAAATTAACATGGCAGAGGCTGTCCCAATTGATCCCTGGAATCTAAATTGAAACCGGGTTGTCGAGCCTTAATCCTTGGTGCTTCATATATATATATTAAGGGAAATATTAAAGCGTTCAAAGATACAGAAAGCGAAATCAAATAATCTTGTTTTTGCTTTCTGAGCATCGGATGTAAGTATTGAGTAAAAATGAAAGCTAACTTCTGGAAGTGCAGCCAAATTTAAGATTCTTTAATTTTAATGTAGTAGAAATCAGTTTTAAAAATATAGTTATATGGCACAAATATTAATTTAGCAGTCTAGTATAAAAATATCCACTATTAAAGTTAGTTGTTTCAAGCGAACAGCATTTGTTAACAATGAGCTTAATATGTACATATTCTTTCTTTTCTATCTTTTGATAATATTTAGCAAAAAGTTTTTACATTAGGATTTTGAAAAAATCTATTAGATGAGTTTAAAAAAAGTTCAATTTAGTTAAGGTAGTGTCTGTATTCATGTTGAAATTATTAATTCCTATTTAAAAACTTCTTTTAACAATATGCAGCTACGAAATTAAAATTTTTCGCTTTCATCTGGAAGGTTGATTATTTCTATGAAAAGTAAAGGGAACTGTGAGCAGATTTTGACGAAATTCTTTAGTCATACCATAATTTTTCAAAGTTGTAGCAGGAATCTTACATTTGACATCTTGTGTAAACTATCTTTCAGCTGTCTTAATTATCTATCTTATCAACAATCTTTAAGCTGTCTTAGGAATATTTTAGTAAAATTTAAATTGTAAAGTATATATTAACTTACACTTCCAGAAGATTTTGTTTTCCGCTTTTATTGACAACATTATACTTAGAATATCTCATTGTCGAGATATTCAATTTGCTCATAATAATTTACTAGTACCGTACGAATCGAATATTTTGAAATCTGGTAAGTGGATAACTCAATCTATCGACCCAGAGATTCTGGCAAAACTTTTCAACCTAAAGCATTAATTATTTCTAATTGCCGAATTGCAATCAATGTTAAATAAGTATTGTAATTTTTTTATCAGCGTCCACTCATAACTACTATGCAAAATCTGTTCGGAAAGACTTGGGCTTCTTATATTATTAGTTATTGCCTTTTATTCTGTGATTTCAATAAGAAACCAGCGTTTGCATCTTCATTGTAATCCTTCCACAGCGAAGCTTAGACAAAGTACATTACATGGCTCGGGTTGAAGACCAAAAAACTTAGAATGGAAAACACAACAAAACTAATTGAATTAAAACTAAATGCAACTTTTATCCTCAGCAATTACGGAAGTGGATGACAAGGGGGATGGGTAAGACCGTCGTAAATGGGGGCAAAACATCAAGCCATAGAAATACATTTTCATTTTCATTTCTATTTCATTACAATTTCATTTAAGTGAAGCTTAAAAGCGCACCAAATGGCAAATGGCTGCCTGCCGTGGCAATTATTTTTGTAGATTTTTCCCATTCCCCTCCACCACCCCGAGGAAGGTAAACAATGGCAAATAACACAAAGTAAGAAGCAAGCCAAAGCCACCTGGAAAACCATGGGCAGGGGGAGGCTCTTGAGGACGAAACAGCAGGATCCTTCAGATTGAAAAACAAGTTAATTGCAATAGCTTTACTTGGCTTTAACTTGACTTTCCCTATAGCCGGCCAAGCAATGAAAGTTAACATCTTCTTTATTTTGGTTGCTAAGGCCAAGCCTGAACGCCGATTGGGTATTTCTTCTGGTTTTGTCGAAAAAGTCCTACACTCGACTTTTTCAAGCAATTCCGACGACCTCTCTCCCGTTTATTTCGGTGTAGCCCCTTCTCCTTGTTTGACATTGAAGTAATTAATTTCCTAAACACACACACGTTCGGACACTAAGCACGTAGAAGTCCATAAATACTTTTGTAAGTTGAATATTTTATTTATTCGAAGCATACCAAGATTCAGTCTCTTTTGGACTGTTTAGCTCCCCTTTTAATTTCCAGCATTCGCTAGGCTATTCTTTTAATTGTTCACCTCAGTCGCATGTGCTTAAGCCATTTTCAATTGTATTTTAATTAAACTCTCCGCTAAAAAGAGAAACACCGAGGACGTTAACGGGACCATAGGTTCCTGCGGCTATAAATTTAACGGGGCTTTGGGTCATAAATTTTCAATTGCCTTTTAATTTGCATATACTTAGCCCAAGAAAGGGCCATAACAATAACATCCATTTAACCGCAGACCAGCCATTGTGTGACTAATTACAGTTTCTTAATGAATAGGCACAGCGCGGCACTTACCTGTAAAAAAAAGCAAAGAAATGTTCAGGTGCTTTGAAAAGTTGTACTGTCATTATTCTTAAAAACGTTGTCTAAGTTAAGTTAACATTGTAACGAATCGCTACATTCACAAAAATATTTCAGGCAAGTTGTTGGCTCGAGATCTGAGCGCACGCAAGGTAATTATCCGGCTTCGGCTCGTCGGCTACGGGAGTGATGGTCTTGCTCAGATCTCGGAATGCCGGAACGCCTTTTCAGCTCTCCTGGTGTTCTAGAGGCTCTAGTTTCCCCACCCTACAAATGGGGGGACAAAGGTAGTGATACGCCTATATGAAATTAATTCCTCTGTAGCTACAGTTTAAATATTACTCCCTTCGCGTGCGCTGCTGCGCGGGGCGGTGCGGATGATGCTCGTTCGGGGAATGAGCTCCAGATGCTTTTCTATTGAATGCAGTTCGCCGAGCCGGCGTCGTTCCTCTGCCCCTCTCCTCCCTGGGGCCGTCGAGCGGTACAAGCGGCTTCCTAAAAATCCCCTAAAAATCTCTACCTGGCTCTCCTCCCACTCGCATCAGGTTGCGGCTCGGTGGCCAATAAAACAAAACCTTTGGCACTTTAGACAGTCGCGACAGTTCGACCAGGGATCGTTAAAGTTTTAATTTTTAAAATAAAAATCAGAGAATAATAGTTATTATTTAATTTTTATAAATAAAAATTGTAAAATAATTATTATTTTTCCATTCTTATATAATTTATTATTTTATGATTTTTAAAATAAATATTGAAAATAATAATTATTCTCCAATTTTTATTTAAAAAAATGGAAAATAACAGTTATTAGTCTACTTTTATTATTTAAATTAAATTGCAATAACTTTTGAACATAATTTGACACAGATAATTAATCTACGTTTTAATACCATTCGTTTGATGTACACTGTTGCGCCCCCTTTAGTGTAGTCTCATTTGAAGTGAAATATTTTCAAAACGATCTTCAAGTACAGTTGGACTTTGTATAGGATTTTATTAAATTAAAAACAAAAAAAAGCAGATTTATTCGTCTGCAAAAAAAAACGTCATCAGATTAGCGCCTCTCAAATATAATTTAATTGTCTTTCTTAATTTGCTTAGCACAACATCCAATTTATTTGCTGTTAAATTAAACAATTGTTTTTAATTTAATGTACAATATAGGTAGGTAGAGTATCTTACCTCGGCAGGAAAAATCGAAAATTCCATGAATGGTAACTTTTATTTCACAAAATCACCATCACACCATTGCCAATTTTCTTTAAGATAAAAAAACCTATGGAAAACCTTAAAAGGTTATACCGAGTTATTGGTTTAGTACATCACAGAGCTATACTCCGACAGGCTCCGATCGACTGTTTTAAGGGTGATCGAGGAAGCTGACCCTTTTAAGATGCGAAGACTACAAAAAAAACCCACCTCTTAGCCACGCGCTTTAAGTTTGCTCGAACGCATATGACGTGGTCCATAAAAGGCATTACTTTTTTTCAGACGAAAAAATGAATTCTAGACAGTCGCGACGGCTATAACTATTATTCTACAATTAGCCTAAGGAAGAGAATTATTTGGATAGTCGGGTTGGAGGAGTAATGGTATGGGGTGGCATATCCTTAAACATTTTTTTCGAAAAATTATTCGATCGTTCCTATGACAGCTATATGATCGGGCCCGTTCCGACTTATGCAGGAGTGAGAGTAAAGTTTTATTCATACAGCTTCAAAACTGAGGGACTAGTTTGTGTATAATCGGACAGACGGACAGACGGACAGACGGACAGACGGACAGACGGACATGGCTAGATGGACTCGGCTGTTGATCCTGATCAAGAATATATATACTTTATAGGGTCGGAAATGTATTCTTCACTGCGTTGCAAACTTCTAACTGAAATTATAATACCCTGCAAGGGTATAATAAGACACAAAGCTTTCTTCGGCTCACCGAAGGTTGTATGCCCTTGCAGATTGTAATTGAATAAAAAAATTAAACACGTAATTTTGAAACATTTAAAAATTACCAAATCTCAAATTACGCGAATATATATTGAAACGCAGAGAAGTTATTATACCCTTGCAGGGTATTAAAATTTCAATCAGAAGTTTGCAACGCAGGAGACATTTCCGACCCTATAAAGTATATATATTCTTGATCAGGATCAACAGCCGAGTCGATCTAGACATGTCCGTCTGTCCGTCTGTCTGATTATACGCAAACTAGTTCTTCAGTTTTGAAGCTATCTGAATGAAACTTTGCAGGTAGTCTTCTATATACTCTCACTCCTACATAAGTCGGAACGGGCCGGATCGGACGACTATATCATATAGCTGCCATAGGAACAATCGGTAAAATTTTCGAAAAAAAATTATAACTTTGTCAGTTTTCAACATATAATCACCAAATTTGATATTTGGCCATTTATTATTGTTTCAGAATTTTGTATTACATTTTATGAAAATCGGACGAAAATATCTTATAGCTGCCATAGGAAAAATCGGGAACAGTAGGAATAATCGGCAAAATTTTTGAAAAAAAAAACTATAACTTCGCTGTTTTTTAACATATTTTCATCAAACTTTGGATTTGGCCACTTAATATTATTCCAGAATTTTTATTTAAATTTCATGAAAATCGGACGACTATATTCTCTAGCTGCCATAGGAACATCAGCGAAATAATTGAAAAAATCATAACTCGGTTGTTTCTCAACATATTTTCATCAAATTTGAGATTAGGCCATTTAAAGTTATCTTAAAATTTCGGTTTTAATTACATAGCTCAATTGTAATCTGCAAGGGTATATAAACTTCGGTAAGCCGAAGTTAGCTTCCTTTCTTGTTTTTATATTATTATCCCGATTATTCCTATTGCAGCTATGTGAAATAGTCTTCCGCTTTTGGTAAAATTAAAGCCAAAATTCTGAAATGATAAAAAATGCCCAAATCTAAATTTAAATTCAAATATGCTGAAAGCTGACAAAGTTATAATTTTTTCAAAAAAATTTCAAAATGTTTCTATGGCATCTGTATTTTCATTTACTAAGAGACATGCCGATTTTTTATTACTTTAAATTTTGGTTTTAATTTTATCGGACGGCTATATAACATAGCTTCCATAAGAACGATCGGTAAATGTAGAGGTAAATGAAAGCTGTAACTGCAAAAATTTACATATAAAATGTACAGGAATGTACAGGTACAGGAATGTACCCACATTTTTTTCTAAGTTCCTGGGCTACAACATAGCAAAATTATGGGTCAAAAAGCAGTTCAGAAAAAGCGATTTACTGCTGAACCTTACGTCCCACATTCAGATTAGGCTTTCATTTAAGCCCATACTCTACTTTGGTATACGCGCGGTTTCTGTTTTATGAGCGTTTGAAAAGTGCCAAAATGGGCACTCTTTAGTACTTTGATTTCCGATTTCCTCAAAATTGGTACGTGATGGAAATTTTAGGGTTTCGAACTAGCAATATACAGACCGAGATCTTTCACAATCTGCAGGTTTTATTCTCCGCAATTTTTCTTGTTGGCCTGTGTTATTAGTACTCAAAAAAGTGGAATGTAGTGATAAACAGTTCCAGTATTGTTTTGTAGCTGGTTACTACATTCTAATTTTCCTTCATCCTTCAGCAACAATAGCAAACTGAAGCCCGCAACATTTTGCTGAACCTTGAATCTTGCCCACTGCTTTTGGGTGTGCATATTATTGTGGATAGTTTGCCGTTTAATCTTTCAACAAACGTTATATTGTTCTAAGAGCCTCCTAGCATGCTTATACTTACTCTTCTCAGTCTTTTCCTATTTGGTTGACTTAGCGAATCTGGTTGAGTTAAGCTAGGAATTTATAGTGGGATCTCCCCACTGGGGAGGCATTTGCAGCTTATACATTTTTCCCCACAAATAATTTACGAAACGCTTTTAATCTGGCTAACAGAAACTTTCAGATTTTTGCTGGCATAATTCAGTTTGTGCATGTGCGGTTAGAATCCAAATTATTTTCGCAAATAGTTTTCCCCCTTAATTTGTCGGCAATATTGAGGTGGTCTGTCCACTTTGGTAATACATAATACTAGAATCTTAAATGATTTTCTGGAGAAAAGCTTCGAGTGCTTAGCAAATTTTTCAGTACCTGGTCCGAATAAACTAAATAAGGAATATAAAAAACATTTAATGCAATTTGTCCTACAGCGTCCTCTTTTTCTGTGTGGTTTGTTTATGAAACAAAAGCTAGGAGTTCGTCGGTGTATGCACTTAATGCCGCATATTGTTCTCAGATCTCGTGCCGACTGTGCGTTCCCGGCACGATGCCTCTTTGGCAACCCTTGAAACCATTGTTATTATGGATTATTGCCTGCATATATCTCTTATGTGAAGGCCGGCACAGATCTGTGGCGTTGCGTATTTACGATTGTGCAGAGACGAAAACCCACCACACAAGATAAACAGGCGAGGCCAGAGTTGGAGTCCATGGAAATTAAGCCAATACCAATGACTGGACTGCGGTTGCTGCTCGAATGAGTCTCAGCCACGTTAATTGCAACGCTTTGTGAAGTCTTTCATGCCACTCCCGGCTCATCCACTACCGGATGCATGTGTGCATATCCCGGGTGCCGAGAGAGGAGCGTGGAGGAGTCTTGCATTTTTTCGCCGTGCGGTTTTCCCCACATTTTCCAAACTGCGTGTGGAATATTAACTGCATGGCACATTAAGCAGGCAAGTGGTGATATATTTGAGTTTATGAGTGCCTGCCACATCCTTCCGAAAATATCCTAAAATTAACTGTTTTTACCTCTTTCTCATATAGGAGTATATTGTATTCGTGAATTTTATGCATTTATACATAAAAACATATGAACGAATTAATCTTATAGTCTTACACAAGATTATAGCTGGAATATTTTCCTTGAATAAGTGAAGCAACAAAATAATACAGAGGACGCAATGAGTTGAGAGGTATGCTCCGATCGAGATCCTGGACTGTAATGTTTCTTCTTGTTCATTGATGAGAAGATGATTTGGCCTACCAGGGCTTATTGCAGCGTTAAATTCTTGCTGTTTTTCCGTATTTTCCAGGCCAGACACACATTACTTGCCAACTCACTGAGCTAAGCTAACCTAAATTATTGATAAACTGTTTTTGCTGTTGCCTTGGGTAATTAGAGCTAGGCACCCGATTGGAAAATGATGTAAGAAAGCATAAAAACAATTAGTAGGAGTTGCTTCAGAGCGAAAGCCCCCAAGAGCCCCCAACACACTTTCAACTTTCAGGGCGAGTTCGTTCTACCTAAGAAGCCGCATCATTTCAATTTTTTTACCCAAGAAAATAAGTTTTCATCAGGAGTAAAAGTTTTCTCAATGCAAAACTGAGCAAATATTTGCCCTTCGACTTTGGAAACAGCACCTGCAGTCCGTTAAGGTCCATCAAGGTGCACCTAGGAGGGAGCAGGGGGAAATACCTGGTATCAAACAAAAGACAGAACATTTCACTCGGCTTTTGTTATTAAAAAATTCCTAAAATTACCAAAGATAAATATTAATAACAAGCCGCAGCTAACAGTTGCTTTTCCGTCCCTGCAATAGTCCTTCGTTTGCAGTTTGTTGTTAGCAGGTATTTTTTAATTTGCATTGTGCGGCTTGAGGTAGAGTGCGGTATGGTTGGCCGGGGGCTTCGGAGAAGACAAACTCAAACAATTTGCGTTTTTCATTAAGTCATCTTTCTTCCCCTTCCAGCTCCCGACACTCCGCCGCTCCCATCACTGGCAACTCGGGAGTTTATTATATAAAATAATTTATCCGAGTGGCATGCCTTCGGCACAGGCCAGAGCGGTGCGCATGGCACGCCGGGCGGCTGTCATTAAATGCAGGAGCGATCATTTGAATAAGCTCCCCCATATCCAGGAGAAGAAGAGATTTTGGCCAAAGCAACGCTGGAAGTGGCCGATGAAACGAAATAAGTTGCTGGTCAGCCGAACATCTTCCTCTGCCGCTCTTACGGATGATGCATGCAAGCCAAAAAGGAAGACATTGGGATAGACGCTCGGGCAGCTCGGGGTCTAGAGTTCAGTGCATTTAATAGTTTCCATTTTGTTAAATTTTTGCTGCTGCCTGCGGCTTTTGACGTTGGCACTTCCGTTTCCGCTTGAATTATCGCGCACAGCAGGCGGCAGCGAGGTGGCGGGTTGCAAGAGGCGGGCCACGGGAAATTGCATTAACTGTGGCAAAAGTCGCTGGCAGCCTTTGGGTGGCCTGTCTGCGTTTAATATGCAACTTTCCACACACACACCCAAGCTGCGACACACCTACCTTTAGCTGTCTTGCGTCATTTTGAAATATTTGTGGCATCAAATGCAGTCGTCAACTTGATTAAATGTCATGCATAAAGCAACAGCCAAGCTGCAGATGAAGATGGAGCTGCAGATGGGAATGGTGAACGGGAGTGGGGTGCAGGGTGCGGGCTGTGGGTTGTGGACTGTGTGGCAAGCAAGAAATTGCAAGGCGTTTGAATAAAAAAGGAAGGCAGCGAAATGAAGATTGTGGAAAGGAGGAAGATGACTAAAAGCAACTGCCAGATGAGTTGAGCATAGGAAGCTGCAACCTGCCGAGTTGACATGACCCCAAAGTGACATGCAGATTTGTTTGCCAGAAATATTACTTATGGCTCTGGCTTTAGTGCTATGCCCCGTGGGGCATTTTCAAAGGAGAAGATCAATTACAAAATGAAATGTGTCTGACTCTTTAAAAAATCGAATATTGCGTTTCTTTTGTGAGCCTCTGTAAGATTTGGTCTTTTTTGAATTAGATACACGGTATATGTGTATATATATAGATTATAGGATGAAAGGTACCCCAACTTATATCTGCTAGCAAAAATAGTGCATTCGATTCGGGTAGCTTAACGGTCCTCATAAAAGAATATGAAATAAAATTTGTGAAAAGTCTAACGTGGAACCCATGATTTGCTTTTGAGTTTTATTTTGAGCAAAAAAATAAAAATCATGAGTAATCATTATTTTTTAATTCTAATTTTTGACCCAAATTTTTTTTTTTCATTATTTTTATTGATTAATTTTTATAAGGGAACAATTTATATTTCAAAAATAAAAATAATCAATATTTATGATCCCTGTAACAATAGATGCCTTACTCAATAAGTAATACAATGCAGGGTAGTAGAATACTGTTCACATGGGTAAACATATTTCAAAACAGTTGATATTTTTCACTCTTCTTTACTGTTTATTGCTCAGTTTCCGACTTGTTCACTCTTCATTTCTGGGTTGCTAAAGTGTTCACCGGTCAATGATCATTGAAAAAAAAATTATTAACGAAACTGATATAATTGCAATATTTACTGTGGGAGAACGTTACAATAAATAAATAATAGAAAAGATACTATTTGAATGCCGGTGGAGAAGATTACAATCACTTTGAGTAAATAGGCATATCAGAAAATGTCACATAATCTGGTTTCTAAACTGAGCCAGTTAAATACATAGAACTTCAGAGTTCAAATTTTGTTAAAGCTAATAAGTTGATTGAAATAGGGCAGACTCACAAGCAATTGGTCTCGGAATGTGAATGAAACGAAAATATATAAACTAAAAGAACTATACAGTACATCAATTGAACTTGAAATGATAACAATTATACTACTTTATTACTTTATCGATTGTTTCTATGGCAGCTTAAATATATAGTCGTCCGATATGGACGGCTCTGACCTATGTACTTTCTGATAAAGGCTGCCTAAAAAGTTTCACTTAAATAGCTCAGAATCTGAGCAACTAGAAGCTACTAAGGGTGAACCCTAAATATTATGTATACGCAGTGTTGACAAATAATGTCATCATATATCGTGTTTTTTCCGGCCTATTGATTCTTACATACACACACTACACGAAATAATCAGTACTTTAATTTCTTTTGTCATAGACATACAAAACAGGATATGTTTTGTGAATTAAATCAATTTATTTCAAATTCTTCGGGGCAATACAGGAGTCGAGGGCGCCCAGAAATATGCAGCAATTTATTTTATCTGCCCGCTTGCCAAACCTCTTTCTCTTTATTTGATTGAATATGCGAATTACTTATGTATAGGGCGAGTGGCAAATCTGAAATCAAATCAAATCAATTTCCTCAAACGCTACTTGCGAGCCTGAGTTCCATCTTCCTCACAGTGTTACTTTGACGCTCCTCGTTCTGTTTGGAATTTCATCCCTGTCTGATCGAATTTAAATTTTTGTGGCACATTTCAGAGCTGGCATTCTATGCGAGAAGGGACGTTGAAGGGTTGACTTTAATTATGCCATCGGCGGAAGTTTTCGGCTGAAGGAGCGGAATTCAAATGCCCGTAGGTCGAGCCAAGATCACGACGGATGCTGCCAATAGAATAATAAAAATTCTTTAAAAACAGTTTGTCAGCAACACTCAAAAGCTTCAGTCGGCCAGCGTATTTCCTAAAGCCACATGCGAACCAGTTTTACTTGGCCGGGCGAACAGAAGAATGCTGAACATTTTATAAATTACTATTTTTTGGGGGTCAGACAGCCTACGGAACATGCCATCTCTCTTCCGCGTCTACACCATCGATCACCTTCTGGAGTCTATGCACATCGAACTAGACATAATTAGCAAAAGAATTTTCCCATCTAATGTGCAAAATGGTCCAAAATGAACCCCGAAGTGTTGAAAAGGCTGGCAATAAAAACTCACTGAGGAAATCTGAAAGTTATGAATCAAAAATAATAGGAAAAAGTAAGGCGGACAGAGGAGGAAACTTTTTATGATTTCAATAAAGTTGTTAACTTTATTAAAATTTTTCCTTGGCTCAAGAAAAGTTGTCTAGAAGCCAGCCAAGCATAGAATTACTATGAGAAAATACTTTCGCTGACTACGACGTCCATAAATTGACAATTTAAGTCCGGGCTCAGACGGGTATCCGAATAGGGGGAAGTGAGGCGGAGGCCACTGGGGTAACTAGCGAAAAAGTTGTACTAAAATCGCGCATCAATGAAGCAAAAATGCATAATGCTAAAGGCAAGTCAAACTAATAAATGTTCAACAATGAAAGGGCAGTGCTCAGCGGCAGGACAATCATCCTCGTCCTCCACGTCATCGTCCTTTATGGCCATCATCGTTACATGCTAAATTACACGCCAAATTGCGCACAGCCAGCCAGCTCTTTGGCTTATTGATTTTAAGTAAAAATCTGACTCCTGGGTCTCTGTAAATACAAATCGAAGGGAGACCAGGATTTCGAACTGAAATCCAAAGTGCAGGCCACTTGTGCCATAAACAAATCAAATATTTCTCATATTTCTATGATTTTCACGCATAGTTGCATCAAAGAAGGATTGCGAGGCAGCTGCAAAATGTATTGCATACCCCCGTAGAGAAGGCCAGCGGCAGGTGCTGGGCAGGTTTGAGGGCGATGCCGGGCAAGCAATCCCGATGCCCAAAACTTGGTTTTTGTGGCCAGGCGGACGAAAAATATTCATAGTTAAAGTACGTTCACTCTCTTTCCTTAGTATGCACTATGTATATTGTTGGTTCTACTCATAAATTCATCATTTAATCGAAGGATTGCTGATGGGAAGGGAAAAAAAGTCATCGATAGCATCGAGCATCGAGCATCGTTTCACGGCTCAATGGACAGCAGATTTATTGAGCGCTTCTTAGGATTAGGGGTTTCTCCCTCAAAGATTCCATGTTACAAGCCAGAAACGCCGATTTACGCACAGGTGCGTATGTGCGACTGTTGAAGCGCGATATTCATTTCGAAGTGCTCCGTACCTTGGCTCAATTCGCTTGTAGCTCAAAGATGACCTTAGCTTTGCAAAACAATTTACATGGGTTTGCATGCTTTCGGGATCGCATAGTTGGCCAAACCCTATAAATGTTTGCCACATATTTAAAAACCCAACTTTATCATCAGATAAGGGACGAGAAATCAGAAGGGGCAGGCAGAAGAAAAAACACGAGGTAAACAACTAAAATCCAGCTAAATAAAAGGTAAAAATTATGAAGCACTTCATATTCCCATCTCAGCCGCTCGTCTCGTTCCTATGCTCCATCACAAGCAAAAACTCAAACCAAAGCAGTGGCCCGGGGTACAAGCAATCAACAAAAAACGACCTCGTCAACAACTCCGGCTTAAGAGAAAAAATATCACAATTGGGTGGAAAAGGGGGTAAGTAAGGGAGAGGAAAGTGAGCTAGAGAGGGCGTTCTGGGGGCTGGACCAGCATCATCATCATCCACATCACCCATGGCAACTTTGTTGCTGGCAGCATAGTTGGCAGCAAAAAAGTTCTTTGGGGATAAGTTGGCAGGGGGAGCTGGTTGTGGGGCGCTCTTCAACGATTGCTAAGCAACGCAACAGTTTGCCATGGCTATAATACGTTATAATTTGTTATTGAGTTCTGTTCAGAGCAGCTGCAAAAATGCTGGAAAAAACGAGAAACGAGAGCAGCCAGACCTGGGCTGAGCCGAGCTGGGGTGGTGGCAAATATGGGAAAAAGTAAACAAAAATAGAAAGAGGATTCAGGCTGTGTCCGAACACCAGTTACACTTTTCTAAGGACATGAAATTATAGATGGGTATACTCTACAGATATTAGAAAAAATATTAATTTGCATTTGTTTCTGTATTAGGCAAATTCAGATTGTATTAATCAGAATAGAGTCATTTCCTTCTTTTTCACGGAGAGAGTATTTGTCTCTGCGCCTAAGTGTGCCTTTATCGTTCTTGTTGTACGCGGGTCCGAAAACGGCCTGCGCAAAAAATATATATCTATGTATATGATTGGCAGAAACAGCTTTTTAGTGCCTGGCAGTCCCTTTTTTTGTTGTATTTATTTCATGTTTTCCACCTCGTTTCGCCCTCACCAGCTCTGCCTTGTGTCATGAGAAAGAAGTATAAAAATAAACTTTTTTTCAATTTGGTTAGTGCTTTGTGTGTGTGCCTTATGAAATTGATGCTCGAAAATCGCACTCAATTAGTGGGGATTTAATATTTATTTATTGTAGCTTTTGTTTCCCTCGCATCAGTTGAGATAGTCAAGCACGAAAGCCCGGAAAGAATGTTTATGCGCTTAACGTGATTCATTGCTAATGTCATTCCCGTTGATTATTTGATATCAACTAAACTTCTTAAGGGTGTTGGATACTTGAAAAAAATTGATGTATTTTTGAAATATACAAATCATTTGCTTTGGCTGGGAAGATTTTTATTGATTAGTCACTTTTGTATTAATTTACATTAAACTAGGAGGACATCTGTTATCCAAGTTGGAAAGCTGCAAAGCATATAAAATATTTCCAAGAAGACAAACACTTCAAAACGAATAAGCTTTATGGGAAACCCAAAAAGCTAAAAGCTTATAATTTTATAGAAAAGATTATAACAACTACTACTTTGGCGAAGATACAGTTAACGAAACTTAATAAACTTTAGAAAGCTTAAAACAACCAGCTTTTAGAGCCTAAACACGCCCTTTAAAGCTCAAAGGTCCCGAAACTTTCCGAGCTCCTGTAAAAGCTCATCCGCGTGTATAACAGTTAATGAACCCATAACGCACTTAGGGGGTCCTCCAATGTGAAGAAAAAAAACTAACAGTTTTAGTTGATAAAAATTATCTATAACTTACATTCATACGTAAAATATGTAGAAATATTCAATTCGAAAGGTTTAGCTCTGAGAAGGAATGCCCTGCAGTGAAGCCTACTATTGCACTTCTTTCTTTAGTTTTTTTTTCAAAACAGTAAACAGAAGTTCCTGTATTTTATCTCAAAGACGTCTTGACCGAATGACTTTCAATTTAAAGGTAACTCTTAAACATACGTAAACACAAAGAATACAAATTTTAAAAATTTCTATTGCAAAAAAAAAACAAGAAAATAAGTTAACTTCGGCTCGTCGAAGTTTATATACTCTTGCCGATTGCAATTAAACTAAAAAATTAAGTCCAAAATTCTGAAACAATAATAAATAACCGCATTTCAAATATTTGATAAAAATATGTTAAGAAACAGCGAAGATATATCTATTATATTCCTGATTGTTCCTAAGGCAGCTATATGATCTAGTAGTCCGATTTTCATCAAATTAAAAACAAAATTCGAAAATAATTTTCAACAATAATATGTTGAAAAACAGGAAAGTTTTGAGATTTCACATATTTTCCTGATTGTTCCTATAGCAGCTATAGGATATAGTTGTCCGATCCGGCCCCTTGCGAAATATGTACGAGTGAAAAGTTTAATTCAGATAGCTTTAAAACTGAGTGACTAATTTGAGTAGAAACGGACAGACGGACAGACGAATATGGCTAGATCGACTCCGGTGTTGATCCTTATCAAAAATATATATATACTTTATATATATGGCAGATATCTGATATGGTCGTCCGATCCGGCCCGTTCCGACATACATATGTATGTACGAGTGAGAGTATATAGAAGACTAACTGCAAAGTTTCATTCAGATAGCTTTGAAAGTGAGGGACTAGAATAGACTAGTAGACGGACATGGCTAGATCGACTCGGCTGTTGATGCTGATCAAGAATATGTATACTTTATAGGGTCGAAGATGTCTCCTTCACTGCGTTGCAAACTTCTGACTGAAATTATAATACCCTGCAAGGGTATAAAAATATGCCGTCACATGGGATGACCCCCTTAACAGTGTCCTACAATTCAACCTTTCAACTGACATTAGCGAGCATTTTCGCCATTCCGCCCAATTGTGCGTGGCCTCGGATTCCGCAAACCCATTTCCCTCCTTGCCAACAGCCAATATCTCGTTAGTGCGTCTGCAGCCTTAGCTTAAACACAGGACATTTACTTTATGTGTTCTTAAGTGACAGTCCCAGGATGAGGACCGGGATAACCAGTAGAAGTAGCGGCGGCAGGGACGACGAACGGAGGAGTCAGGCATAACGATTACATTAGAAGCGAGTAAAATTTCATAAAAATGCTCTACGTGCGCAGCCTTTTTGAATATGTAATGATGCCACGAAGGGAGTGCAATTTGCACACACACTGCCACAGTTAAGTGCGCACACACTGGCACAAGCACCAACTAATACCCACGTAACGTCAAACGACTGAGAACACAAATAATTCTATTTGTGGTTGGAGCGGCCGACTTTATTACGGCTACAGTATGAATGAAGAGCTGAAAAATAAAAGCCGCAGCTACCAACCAAAAAAAAAAAAAGAGGATAATATTTTACTATCAATTTGGGGCTGGCATTATTTTGTGCAAATTTTCGGCACTCGAGTTTGATCAATTGTGGCCTATGGTTTATTTTACGCCAATTGGTTGATGAGGGTGTTGTTAGCAGGACCACCCGTCAAAACGCAAGCTGCCCTGGCTGTGGCAAGCGGACAGTAGGCCATTGGCCGAGTTTAATAAATTCCACGGCTTTTATTTCTTCATAGATGTTATTTATTTAAGCGTATCCAAAGTTCACTACAAATTCTCTAGTCTGAGTGCCACGGAAGTTTACTTATCCGCTTTCGAGATGGAAGCATCGACGAATATGATCTATGTATATATATATATTCTTGATCAGCAGCAACATCCGAGTCGATCTAGCCATGTCGGTCTGTCCGTCTGTCTGTGCGTTTCTACGCAATCTAGTCCCACAGTTTTAAAGCTATCTGAATGAAACTTTGCAGTTAGACTTCTATATACTCTCACTCGTACATACATGTCAGAACGGGCCGGATCGGACGACTATATCACATAGTCGCCATAGGAACGATCAGTAAAATTTTCGAAAAAAAATTATAACTGTCAGTTTTCAACAAATAATAGAAAAAGTCATAACTTTGCTGTTTCTCAACATTTGATATTTGTCAATATTTTACAATTTCAGAATTTCGATTTTAATTTCATAAAAATCGGTCCACTATATTCTATAGCTGTAATAGGAACAATCAGGGTAATAATAGAATTATAGCTTCGCTGTTTCTCAACATATTTTCATCAAATTTAAGATTTGGCCACTTATTAATATTTCTGAATTTCAGTTTTAATTTTATAGTTCATTCGGAATCTGCAAGGGTATATAAACTTCGGCATGCCGAAGTTAGCTTCCTTTCTTGTTTTTGTACTTATTTTTATATTTAACATTAACTGAACCAAGCCGATTTTTATATATAACCAAGGATTTTGTATATTTGTATAGTAGAAGATAACAAAAATCTGAAATACTTTTAGTTTTTGATCAATGGCGGCACTATTCATACAAACCCTACTACTACCTTTATTGGTATTAGGAATAGACAGGATTTTAAATCATGATTCATTTGAGCCAATGAATTAGTAAATGCCTGTTTAAAATCGCATGGTACCCTTGGCACCACTGTGCAACATCAGTTTTTCAATCCATTTAAATTGCCTATAGGCCCAGGTCGGTGGAGCCCGTCGTAGGCGTTCTGCGGTTTCGTTACATATTCGATTTTGTACACTTTGCAGTCGTCGTCGCCATTATAGTTCGTCATCGTCCTTTTTGCCGCCTAGGCCCCCAACCTGCCTCACCGGCGTCTGTTTGGGCTGCAACTTAAGCGGCTTTTCCCTGTAAGTGCGGGTGTGCTTGTGTGTGATGAAAACTGCCCCGGACGGCGGCAATTTGGCTAAAACGGTAAGCCCACGCCTACCTGCGCCCACAAAAACGCACTACACAAATTGCTATTTATGTGAGTGCCCGAACGGGGTCCATCCCGTCACACTCCCGGGCCCTGTGCCTTCTCTGTTGGTGCGGTTGAAATGAGCAAATTGTATGCGATTGTGGTAACCACAAAGGAAAAAATTAAAAAGGACCCCAGTTGGAAAAGCAGAACCTCTAGTGCAGCTTAGTTTTTTAGAGGTTGTGCATGGTAAAATTTGGGTCACGTAGTTAAATTCTCCTGCTCGTTTCGATTTTTTGTTTTCGTCCTTTTTTTTACAAATTTACTTAAAATAAATTAGTTTTGCTAAACCACAAAACAGAAACGTTGGCAGAGCAAAACGAAGAAAATCAAAAGCAATGCATGAAATAAATGTGAAGAAATCACTGGCAATGCCCATAGGACTTCCATGCTAAAAACAGGTCTCGAAATGGACATAGAACATTCATTGGGCAGAGGGCGGAGGAGAGAAAAGAGAGTGCAGGCAATTTTATGGTCAGACACGCAATTTACGCCCTCGTCTATCTCGGTGTGATTGTGTGAATGTACAGAAGCAAAGGAAAAAATGCCCAACTATTTGCCATTTTAGTCACCAGGGGGCCCATGACACGACTAACGAAGCAGAGGTCAGCAGGACGATGGGAAGGACCGGCTAGATGGTTGGCAATTCTATTAAAGCCCCAACGCGCTAAGCATTTGAAATTGAGCGCATAACATGGCCAGTCAGAAGCTTGGTTAAAAACCAAGATAAAGCGTAAAGCCACCTAGGAAAATCACGTTTGAAAAAAGCCGTCAACAATAATTGGTTGGTAATTGGATCACGATTCACTTTAAATAAAATTAGTATGGCCTAAGCTATAGATTATTCTTTGGCAGATAATAAATAATAAACAATTATATATAAAGTAAACATGAAGTAAAAAGAAGTGCACCCGATTGTGATTGATACTTATACAATTATGAATTTATAAATTTTCGTGTGTTTGATTAGCGTCACCAAACTGGTCCATTTAACAATTGCCCCTGCTTCTTTGTCTGTTAGTCTGTCCGTATGAGGCAACATATCCAGACCTGGAGTTTATAATTTGAGGAACTCTCATATACAATCATTGAAAATAATATAGAAATAACCAACAAGCTTGTGATTTGGATATATTTTTAATGTTTCGTGAAACTAATGCATTTAAATGGGACCTAATATTATTTCTTATTTAAAAAAAAATAGATAAAGTTTATGATTTTATAAAAATACATATGTATATGCTAAGATATCAGAGATAAATCAAATTTGCCCATAGAGCTCATTATTTGACTGCGAACCGACTACATGCACATATATGACACTCACTTAAATAAAATCTTCCTATATTTATATTATTATGATTTCTTATCTATCATGCATTCTACTCATATAAATATTTCACGAAATTTGTATTATTTTTTAATCACTTAATATAGTGTTTTTCAGTTTATTATTTAATCAAAGGCTGATATTAGCGTTTCGAAAACTTTGGAATGTTAAAACGTATTTGTAGTTTAATTTTCCTGACAGTCCATCTCATTCTAGTATACATAATAAAGCTATAGCTTTATGAATATCGATTATATTCTTAAAAGATATTTTTCAATAAAGCCCAAAGGCTTATGAACCTTACCCTCATTTTTGGCTAAAAACTTTTATTGGTTTTAATCTAGATTGCAATAGGTTTCAACCATCTGGCTGGACCCGGGAAGCTAAATAAAAACCAATTACTTACGAAAATGCCCGGCTCCTGCACCCAAATCAAAATAGACAACAGAGAGCTGTTGATTTTCAACTTCCAACCTTCAAATAAAACTAAACAGAGTTACCCTTTATTGCAAAGGCGTCTGCCATCTGTACAATCGGAGCAAATTAAAATTCCAACATATCTGCATATTGGACTAACAAGTGCATCCAGAGATTAAATCAAAATTCATTTTAACTGAGATTGTAATCAAAATAAAGAAAACGACCGCCGACCATATGATACCCAGTAGCCAAGCAGTGGTTTTTTAGCTTCTCAATTTCATTCATTTTACGAGGAATATACTAGACAGTTGATGCTAACCGGGAATGTAAATACTTTATAGAGCTTTGCCGTACAATATATGACACTAATAACGTATACACTTCTACACTTCGAGTACCGTATACAAAAGCCGCTATAGCAAAGTGTGATCAAAAACAAAAATACGCTTATACTCCAAAATTCACCACTGGGGATTGGTAAAATAGGACCTCGAAATGCACATACGAACTGTGACTGGCCAAGTTCGCAACAGCAAGAGTACCGCCACCCACAGCAGCTCTGCATTGCAAAACTGTCCGGTGTGTTTGATGCACAAATCCCTCAACTGAAATAGATTTACGTCACTGCCAGACGACGGCAGTCAGCCTTTTGGGAAGTACGAGGAAGTACGGGGGCTACAAGAGGCACTGCAATTGCGTTTGTTGACCATTTTTTTCCTCTTCCCTCCCTTAGTTCTGCCCATTTTTTTTCCAAAAATTTTTCAGCATCAAAAATATGTTTGCCTTGGTTTTCTGTTGCTCTTTTGGCTTTTTACACTCAGTGCTTGCCCCGAACACAGACATACATAAGCATACAAGAGGTCAAGACTGAATTCTCCCTAGAAAAAGTCATGGGATTTGAAATAATCGTTTTGTTTTAATGAGTATTTTGTTTTATTTCGTTAGTCATTTAAACATTATTTTAAGGTATTGTGACATGTTAAAAAAACTTTTAATACTAACAAGAAACAAAGACATGTATGTGCATTACTACTGCTTGCTAATAGAAATCGGTCTGTTTTTTATGTGTTGTTATTTTAATTTTTTTTAATTTTACCCAACGGAGTAATTTTTTTGATTTTCTTTTTTTAAGCAGTAATTTGATTTAAAAATTTTTTACGATAAAATACCAATATAGTGACTTTAACGATTTGTATATTTTCTTAAACCGATTGTATAGATTCTATTTTTCAAACTGAATTTTAGATAGAAAAAAATTATACGCTCCGTCAAGAAGGTACAGTTTTTGTACGGAAACAGAATCATAATTCAAGAACCTTTCATCCTGTACCATTCGGAAAACAAAGCGAGCGACCCACACTAACGAATTTGGAGACAGACACACAGGTGACTAACGCATGTCCCTTTGCGTGCGTTTCCTGATGAGTTGTCACATGTCGTCGCCTGCAATCCTGTGGGCTCATCAACAGCTTAATGGCAAGGGCCATATGCCCGGTATTGGCTGTGGGAAAGGAGTCAGTTGAAAATATGGAAATTTGGAATGAAACTATTTTTTAATTAACTGCATTTTGGCCTGACTTGCTTGTCTCAAGCCGTCCAACATCAGAGGAACGGATAGAACAGATAGACAGAACACGCCAGACTGATTTTTTTAAAGTGAAGGAGTTTGAGTGCACAAAAGAAGTAAAAGGCAAGTGTAGAATTTTATCTGGCAGTCAAATTCGATTTTCCCTATTCTCATTCTCGATGAGACGTTAAGAGCATAAATCTGCATGAAACCAATGCATTTGGTTACAAAACAACTTTTGATTTCTTAAAATAATAAATAATAATATTTAAAGCTCATTTTCACGTTAAAACCGTATAAACACAAATTGAAGTATTTTTTAAGAAGAATTTTTTCTGAGGTTAGGTATAAGCTTAGTCCGTTTGAGATGAAATAACGTAAATTGCTTTTAAAACCAAAGAGACAGTTTAAATCATTTCTGATGGAAGCTGACTTATGTCAAATATTATGTTACGGAATATATTAAAAGCAGCATCACAATGACTCAGCTTTCATTTGAGTTACTTGCCATCTTGTATCTCATTGTCGAGGGACCTAACAGTGGCTTTCTTACTTGTGTGTTTACGGACCTAAAGGGACCCAAGAGGCCATCAACTCCCCGCTCAAATGCTTCAGGTTTTAGTTACCTCCTTCACTTGACTAAACGGCTCCCAGGCACTTATGGCGGCAAGTGCTTCCTTTATTAAAATAAAAGTTATCCTTGGCTGGCACGTCTACTCCGTTGTTACAGAGCCGGAGGCCTACATAAAAAGGAGTAGGCAAAGCACAGCTGCAAAACAGGCTCAAAAAAGCAAAAATTTTCTTGACTCAATATACCATCATGCTGCTACTAGGTCGAGTTGGGAATTCAAGAGGTAACTTCGCGAAAATAAATCCGCACCGCAAAATATACCCAATAAAAACGTAACTTTTCTGCAGTATAATCGTTTCTATGGCAGCTATATGATACAGTCGTCCGATCCTGCCCGTTCCGACATATGTACGAGTGAGAGTATAAAGAAGACTAACTGCAAAGTTTTATTTAGGTATCTTTAAAACTGAGGGACTAGTTTGCGTGGAAACTATGTCAACATATGTTGACCAATTCCAATCATAAATGGTGAAATATAATAGCAAAAACAAAAAATTTTCATACGATTCCTAAATCTTTCAAATTAGTTTGCACAGTGATATTTTCGATTTTTTCATAAAAAAATAGAAAAATTGAGCAAGGTATTTTGTAAATCCTTATTATTTATTAAAGAATGATATTTCTAGTAGTCATATTTATATTTTTATCGATGAAATTGTTCCGAGCATCATCATCTTTCTAATTAGTTGTTAACGGCTGTAGATCGACTCGGCTGTTGATCCTGATCAAGAATATATAATAGATGTCAACTTCACTGCATTGCAAACTTCTGACCGAAACTATAATACCCTGCAGGGGTATAAAAAGGCTTACAACTAGCAATCAATCATATCAAATGATCCTGATTTGTACTCTATAGAGACGAAGTTACTTTTATCACTTCTGCTTCAATTATAGTTATAAGTATTATAACTCTGTAATTTAAATTTTAAATAAATATTTAAACAAAAATGTCGATTTTATGGCATTTGTAATGCTAAGCAGATTGCAGCTCTGCTTTAATTTTAAGGCAACACCTGACGTACAAAATGGTAAAGGTAGCTATGGGTGAGTGTATTAGTTTTCTATCCCACGATTTTACGGTCCCCATTTCCCTTTATTATGGCTGCCACATGTATAGCAAACAACAAACTATACAGCCAAGATGCCAGTACTTCATTTGCGAATGCGTGTACTGTCAAGTTTGTGAGCTCTGAAAGTCATTGCCACTTTTAGTTGTCTGCTTATCACGCATGCTAAACAAGCAGGCAGAGGAGCCAGCGAAAGGCAACCAAATACAATTTGAATTTTGCTAAAATGCAGTTGACTTTTGTTTGAGCTTTGTGGACCTAGAGATGGACTCCCCTTTAATACTCTAAAACGAGTAAGCTTACAAGGATTCGGGAGTAAGGAACAAGAATACAGAAAATTTAATTATTCTTACTGGTTCTGAAACTAAAGCATGAAAGACAGCAGGAAAGGTGATCGAAAACTCCCTGGATCAATAAAAATTCTCCTCAATGTCTTTAAAATTAAATTAAAACAAGAAAGGAAGCTAACTTCGGCTTACCGAAGTTTATATACCCTTGCAGATTACAATTGAGCTATGTAATTAAAACAGAAATTCGAAGATAACTTTAAATTGCCTAATCTCAAATTTGATGAAAATATGTTGAGAAACAACCGAGTTATGATTTTTTCATTATTTCCCTGATGTTCCTATGGCAGCTATAGAATATAGTCGTCCGATTTTCATGAAATTTAAATCAAAACTCTGGAATACTATTAAGTGGCCAAATCCAAAGTTTGATGAAAATATGTTGAGAAACAGCAAAGTTATAGTTTTTTTTTTCAAAAATTTTGCCGATTGTTCCTACTGTTCCCGATTTTTCCTATGGCAGCTATAAGATATAGTCCTCCGATTTTCATGAAATTTAATACGAAATTCTGAAATAATAATAAGTGGCTAAATCTCAAATTTAATTAAAATATTTTGGGAAATAGCGAAACTATGAATTTTGTATTATTACCCTGATTGTTCCTATGGCAGCTATATTCTAGAATAATAATTAATGGCCAAATATCAAATTTGGTGGAATTGTGTTGAAAACTGGCAGTTATAATTTTTTTTCGAAAATTTTACCGATCGTTCCTATGGCAGCTATATGATATAGTCGTCCGATCCGGCCCGTTCCGACATATGTACGAGTGAGAGCATATAGAAGACTAACTGCAAAGTTTCATTCAGATAGTTTTAAAACTGAGGGACTAGTTTTCGTAAAAACGGACAGGCGGACAGACCGACAGACGGACATGGCTAGATCGACTCGGCTGTTGATGCTGATCAAGAATATATATACTTTATAGGGTCGGAGATGTCTCCTTCACTTCTTTGCAAACTTTTGACTGAAACTATAATACGAGGCAAGGGTATAAAAAAAAGTTTGCTTCTTCCTGGGTAAACTTAACGGACACGTCTAAAAGTATATATTTTATTTATAACAGGAACCGCTACGTTATTCTTTACACACATATACTGGTACAAAAACGGGGCATATAAAATGCATCTCTACGGCACGGATGTTTGATGTCAAGCCAATGGCCATCTCTAGTGAAGTCTTCGAATACTACGGACTTGCCAAGGACAAGCCGTCCGCCCCCTAGCTTTTTTTCTGTGTGCGACATTCATTGATATTTTGGGCAAGCGTAGCGTAAATTCAATTTAAATTTGGGTAAATTGGCTACAAATGCAATTTACAAGTTCGAGATGCATCTGCAGCTGTCTTGACTTCGTGTGCTGTAGCGTTTTGTTTTTAAGTCAGCTGCCCTGTACAACCACGTTGTCTTTTTTTCTGGCAGGATTGGGAATAAATATTTAATTAGCTTTCATAATTAACGAAAATCTTTCTTTTTGGCGTCGTCCCCTTGTTTCATTAACATTTAATATACATTTATTTAGTAGAAAACTAATCATCTGTAGACCATCAACTAAAACTATTTTCGGTATCCACCTTTTTCCCAATGCAGTACATGAGAGGGGTCAGAAAATCGAAGCAGGCAAGTTTTGCAAGGGTAGTAAGGCCTCAACTGAACTTCCAAGAACTCCTCAAGCTACTATTAAAACTTTGGAGCAGGTACAAGTTAACGCGATAAGCTGCAACAAGCTGTGGGAAACTTGCAAGCTTTCATGTTTGCGGGGTCATAAAGCAGTAACGAGTATCTAGAGTACGCCAGTATAAATAGTGTTGCATATGGCCTTTAGTGATTTATGCTAGGCATTCGTAGGCGACCTTTAACCTTTTCACCTTAGACAGGCTGGGTCTCATAGTAAGTGTTATAAATACCAACGGAGTGCAAACTACGACTGCACGAAAGCTATAGTTGATCCGCCTACCGAGTGAAATGGAAGTTAAGAAAACCAAGAGGAAAATGTTTGATTAAATATGCAAACACGCTGACAGGTTTGTTAAAATGAAAACTGAATTTAGAAAAACTTTAAAAGTCTATAAAGTTACTGTCTAATGTGGTCGACTTTGACATACCCATTACCCAAGACGTCGGAAGTCAAAATTTATTTTCTACTAATAATACTAAGTTCCCTAAGCGTTATGTATAAAATAAATCCTTTAACTTAAAATGCAAGCCAAATTCATAGTTTTCGATACACGTCAAAATCACTGTTTCCTAAGTGATATGATTAAATACATCTACTTAAAATATTAAAATCCTTATTTATTTATGAAGGCTGTATAGTTGATATTGTTAAAGTAAGCCTTTGGTTAATAGATTTTTTGATAAATATTGTATTGTTATTTTTAAGAATTTTGAGATTTGTATTTTAATTAAAAGATATATGAGAGCACTTTTATTTTCGTAAAATGTGCATTCAAAAATCACATCGAAAATAAAACAAAATTTAACAGTTTTAATTCAAATGGCATATGGCAACTACTTAATATCTTATCTGAAGTGAACAATTAGAAATCTGACAACAAATAAATGAAGAACAAAGTGAGATCAAAATATAATGTAATCAAAATGTGCTTTTTTTAAATGCTAAACATATGGTGACATTTGGAAGCCAAATATTTTGTGTAGTGCTTTTTATACCCTTGCAGGGTATTATAGTTTCAGTCAGAAGTATAAAGTATATATATTCTTTATCAACCATGTCCGTCTGCCTGTATGTCTGTCCGTTTCTACACAAACTAGTCCCTCAGTCTTAAAGCTATCTAAATGAAACTTGGCAGTTCGTTTTCTATATACTCTTACTCGTACATATGTATGTCGGAACGGGCCGGATCGGACGACTATATCATATAGCTGCCATAGGAACAATCAGTTGAAAAAAACTAATTCTGAAATAATAATAAATGGCCAAACCTCATGGAGGCTTCGAATTTGCATCTGCTTTGGTATTTTTTCGTCATGGACATAACATAGATAAATAAAAGTTTTTATTCCAAACCTTAATTAAATCTGCTAAAATAGGGTTTTTACCTGGCATGAAGCTATGGGACATCCGTATTGCTGGACTTTTATTTAAGCTGGCAGCATTAATCGATTGGACGGAAGGCACCCATAAATTGTCCAACTCATTAGTTTGTTGTCATTATTTGTCCTTTTTGTAGAGTCCATTGTTCTGGACCTCTGGCAGTGCTAAAATGGCTTGGTACTAAGCCCATAATTGATTTAAATTGCACACGCACAGATATGGACACAAAGGCCATGTTTCGCAGGGCTCTGTCGTTGGGCAGCTTCTATCGACGCAGATAATAAAGCCATTACGGTTCCGTTCTACTCTTGCACTTCTTCTATTGGCCTGCCAACTGTTGATTTGGCACATGCCTTCAAAGCCCCAGACGTGCATTTACATGGTATGTATGTACATATATAGAAAAACAAACAGTCGGGAAACGCTATAATTATGTGGCGATTGCTCGGAGGGGGAAGTTAGAATAACGAACTTTGATTGAATGCCAAAACACTTAACCCAATTGGAAGCCATTGGCGGCAACCACTTGGAAACAGGAAGGAAGGAAAATACTCTATTTTGGCTATGACCGCTTTTTTTTTGTCGTGATGGTCAATACTGACAAGTGGCTGAATGGAAGCTTATTGGCAGCCACGCAACACATTTCTTACTTAACCCAGATTTTTTTTTTACTTTTGGAGGAAGCGGTCTAGAGGGCCAACTAAATACCGAAAATTTTGCGAGGGTTTCAATGTGGTGCAATCCGCGGCATCTGCCTCGATAGGTTTGCTATATAAATTTTAATCTTCCTCGTCTGGCGGCTAGCCAAGGCCCAATCCTTAGCTGAAGCCGAGCCACAACGACGCCGAAGCCTCAAGGAAGGCATAATGTAACAGAACGAGACCAGCTTCCAATGCAAACAATTGTTGCTGATTTAACACAAACGGCAGGCAATCTTAATCGGGCCATTGTGCCTCAGCTTTGAATATTTGTCAATATCCAAATTACAGTGGTTCGAACTTCGTAGAGCACACTCTCTTTTTCATATTATTGCCGTATTTTGTATTTACATAGAAAAGATCTGACGAAACTACAAATTCATTTATTATATTTTAGGAATGGGTATATGTACAATATGTTAAATATAAATTAAATCGAATTGATAATGAATGAACAATTATAATATAGACTAGTATGTATACCAACAGGCAAAAACTGATAGATTGACACGGCTGTTGATACTGATCAAGAATATATGCATGTATGGGGTGCGCCATTCCTTGCTTCGGTATGTAAATATTGAATAACTGAGAATAAACAACCGATTTCCCTAAGTGAAGTACTTTTAGTTAGCTTGGTTCTTTACAATTCGTTTAGCTAGTTTTTGAAAACCATTACAAAAAGACTCCTTTTTTTGTGCTCTTCTTAAAGCATCTTGGGAGGTATAGTGTCGATTTTATTAGATTATTTATTTATTTATATATTAAGAAAATGGCCGTACCCTTACCTCTGACCAAGAAAGGAGTGTTTTTTAGGGATTACCTGAGTTAAACCCTCGGACTTATTTTTGTGTGGTTATTTCAAAAGCAAAGGTTACCCCAACTAACCTAAAGCTATTTAAAATCTTTATGGAATCATTCGTTCTGAAATCGAGATGCTCTGAAAATGCACAAAAGGCTATCCTAATGGCTAATAAAGGTGGCCACAATTAATTTATATTATTTTTAAAAACTAACTAAACAAATTGTAACGAACCAAAATAAATAAAAGTACATAACTTAGGGAAATCGGTTGTTTTCCCTCAATATTATTCCATATATTCATACCGATGCGAGAGATGGCGCACCCTGAATTTATATACTTTTTTGTGTAACTCTCCATAAAAAAGTAAAAAGGGTTCCCATGTATCGTAGAATAATTAATACAATGGTTATTCCCGATCCTGCCCAAAGTAGCAGGCTTCACTTAAACTGATAATAAAAGTAGATCCCTAAAAAATAATTTCTATAGACCAAATAGATCCATTGTATTAATATGTACATTACAAAATATTTATATAGGAAGAATAGCTTTATCTGGTGCTGGTTAAAAATATGGGTCTGATAGGTCGTATGACCCTTTAATGTGTATGCTCGGGAGTAAGAACCAATGACTGCTGATTTGTAAATGTCAGTTGCCAGTCGACGCCATTGCACTGGTTTGCTATGTTTGCCACTTCATCCATCTGTCTTAACGGCTTACCACCCTGACATTATCGGGGATGTCCTGTGAGTCCGACGGCGTCGTCTTGTCGCCATGCCAAAGCAACTGTATTGTGTAAGCTTTGCTAATTGGCCACCAACCACTGGCGCCATCTTTTCACCCAACATCCCACAGTGATTGATTTGTTTGACTTAAGCCACGTGAATGTCCGTGAAACGCAGCGATAAACGGTGTAAAATTAATTAACCACTACCTAGAGTTGAGGGTGAAAATGTATAAGAGGTACGTAAATGGATTGCCCCAACAACGCTTCCGGTCTGTGTGCTCCTGCTTGCTTGTGAGTTTCTCATAAATAAATAAATGACTCAGCTTACGACAGCCCTCTTCATTTTATGCGCATACACTTTAGGGGACTTGCTCTTTAAATTTAATTTGCACTAGAAAATATATTTGCTATTGGATTATTAGCTTACCTAACAAATTCTACACAAAATAACTTAAAACAAATAAGAGAACCAAACTCGGTTCAGGACTCCTGAAGTATATGACAAGTGCTGTAATTTTTTAAGGTCACGTGCGACACACCTGCAAACATTAATGATATACTGTAAACCAACTTGGCTAAACAGAAAGCGATAAAATAAATATATTAAAAGGCCTAAGTTTGCATCAAATATAGCGCATAACCTTTCACCCTTCAATGACTGTGTGCAAAGGGTTCAGACGTTTTTATGTTAAGGATTCCGTGTATATTCTCATCAATATCATATTATTGCTCAGCTGCCGACAAACAATTGAAAACAATACAAAATACTTAAGAACTTTTTTCCTCTTCAGGCCTTATTTATTCCCAGCCCTGTTTGAGACGTGTTTGTATCATTGTGCAAGAGCGTGCGGACGCCTCAAGTTGGCCTTGTGCCAGAAATCCCACCTTCTCAGTTCAATACGTGTATATGGTTTCACCATTTATTTGTTGTTTGGCTTATGTTTACTTCTAATCTGGAGAGGGAAGAGTAAGAAATGCTCTTTGGTTTGGGCGTTATGCATATCTGCCATCTTTGCGCCTCGGGATCTTCTTTCCAAATGTCAAAGTTATACCACAAGGGCTGTCAGCTGTTAATGATGGGGGAACATTTCGAATCGATTGTTTTTAAGGAAGTGCTTTATTTAAAGGATATTATGGTGTTGTGCCGAATAACTTTAATTTCAAACAGCGATAAATCTCCGCAACTTTATTGAGTTAAAGCGCATAAAATCCGAAGAGGGCATACACAAAACTCAAACAAAACTTAAGTTCTTACAAATTATAAGCTACACAACTACAGACGGGCAGTTTTAGGCTGTTGGAAACCGAGAGATGGACAGAAGGGAGCACAGAAGCATATGCCTCGGAATTTACGTGATATACATTTAAACTCGACTGAGCAACCTAAATTATGCCTCCACTGAATCGAAAGCCGCTGAAGGACTGGGAGTCACAGGTGTGCACAGGGATTTTCGAACAGCTAAATTGGCATGGTCTTCCTAAAGGCAAATGGAACGCCTAGGTGAGGGCGCCCTTCGATATTTCTGGCTCGAATACGACGCGTCGATAAGCATGATGAAGTAACGGGAGGGAATCGCACATCTGCTAAAAAAATTGATTGATGATTGACGGCAATACAAAAAGGACGACGTATGCCTCTCACACATGCCAGTCAAGCGACGAAGAGAGGGGCGCCTTCGTATCGAAACAGAATGGGAGGAAAGCACAATTTCACTTGGGTCTATACGTATGTATATGTATGTATGTACATCCGTGTCTGAGTGGGCGGTTGACAGCGTACGGGCATTCCTGTGTTTTGGGCCGGCACAAATATTCATGAGCAAAATGCCGTGTGCTCGTCTGCCGTCGAGACTAGGGATAAATTTGCATAAATTTGAAATTTTTAAAACTAAACAGCCTGATGGAAATGATGGCGAGAGCAGCACACACCTAAACACCCACTTTGAGCCTCACAAACAGCGCAATTGGTGTGTGTATTAAGGCATTAAATGTTTTTGAAATATTTGCCATCCTGAAATGGAAGTGAAACTGCTCTCCGAGACTTTTGGGTTATTATTGAGACCTTAAGCCAAGATACCTGAAAACTTACATATTGAACTTTATTCAAAATAAATAAATAATACTAGAATGTAATAATAATAATAATAAATAGGTGGTTTACAATACAGTAATTTGTATACTGAGTATAATATTTTTTTTTAGATATAGTTAGAGAGAGTTTAGTACTTTGACGGTAATTATAATCAGCACAAACAGCATTTGTGCATGTAATTAAAAGAGACACGCGGTTGTCTTCATTCATCATTCATTCATTCCCTGTCTACATTTTCGCGGGCAGATTCCTAGAAAACTATTTTCGACTCAAAAAGGATATCTGGTACTTGCGCTGTCTTGTGATGGTGCTTTACCGCACAAGGATGTGCTCTACAGCAATAGTGAACCCACTATGACCGTACTATGTTTAGATGTTTAGATAAGTTTTAGTGCCTGTATTTTAGGAACAGACAGTAATCAGACACTTTGACAGTGAGGATAGAAACCGAAAATAACGTTTTTTTATATTCTTGTGGGCGATATTAATAAAAATACTTAGACAGGAAAACAGACGGACTATACTAATATCAATGTCAAGTTCCAGATGTTTCTAAATTATTTTAGCTTCCGAAATGGGAAATGGTTAAGAGATTAGAGAGTAGATGCAATTTTTAGAGAACCCAAAAGGATCAAGCTTAAACGTCTTTTCCACTAATGAACCTCATATCAGCATTAAAAAAAAAGTTATTATATCCTGCGAATATGTACATTATATGTATACATTTATAAATATGTTCAGATAAATTGATATACATAGTTAACATCAACATACCTAGATACCCTATCAATAACTCTGAATTGCGACTTGCCTTATAAATATGGTATAGAAAGGAGTTTGATTTTCAAACAAATTTGAACTTTAATCGATTCCGAAATACAAATATCGTGTCTTGATAGGCATACTGGAATTTTGCGACAATATGGGCTTGGGTTTGGTTTGGACTATAAGTCACCTACCAATTTGCTCGGACTAATTGTGCTTGGCTCTTGGTTTAGCTGCCTTCGCAGATTTCGCGACTGCAGCAGATGATCTGTTGCACTTGATAATCTATCTCGATTGGCTGATGTTGAGTTTCTTAATGATGTTGTCGATGATGTTGTTGCTGAAGTTGTTGCCGACATTGCATTTGCTTCGCTGGCAACGGAATAAAATTGCTGTTAGCAAATTGCCTGGGTTTTTCCCAATTCACGCTGATTTTGGTGTGATTGCTGCTGCTGATGGCGTTGCAGCTGCAGGCGCTGGGTCAAACCCAGACGTGGGTATGGAAAACCAAAGGATTGCCGCTGCGGCGCATGTTGCTGTTGCTGGGGTGGATGTTGCTGCAAGCGCATGCGCCTCACACTTAAAGCGCCGCAGGGGTGGGCAACCTGCAAGAGAATTGATGAGATTTTCAAGGGAGAACACAACATGAAATATGACCCAGAGCAGCAAAGCCGCCACCAAGATAATAAATAATATGAATGCTTAATAATGCCAAACCAACAACATCAATGAGCAGGGGAGCACAACACCGATAGATTATAGATATAATTTAAATAAAAATCATGATTAACGAAAGTGTTATTGCGGTATAAAGGAGGCTTATGAATATGTAGTAGTAGCAATAGAGAAGTAGAAACAACATCAACAACAACATCGATTATAGAAAAACATCAATATATTGAAGTCAATAACAACATTAATTCTTAAAAGTAACTTAAGATCGCCCTCGAAAATGGTTCAAGTCAATTTAGCTTGAATTGTGAATCTTTCTATTTTCCCTGAAACACATAAAAAAAATTCAAGGCTTGATTATAGACAGTGAGACACTCAACATTCCGATACAAGTTTGCACATTGCACTTACCTTGCCGCATATTCAATATATATTCTATTCTATAACAACTTATAAAAAGCATGCATGAGTGTCAATATGTGAAAAAGCAATGAATTTCAAGTATTAAATAAATAAATAAATAAATAGTTATAGCAATAATAACAGTTTTTATATTTGATTCTTTGCAAAGTTTCTTTCTAAACAAATTTTGTATTAATCAGTTTTAAAGAGAACTAACTAAGTTATTAACTCAAAGTAAATAAAGATTTTAGGGTTCCAAAATTACTATATACTCTTTTTTTTATATGGTAGGAACAGTTATTAAGTAATCAAAAGTAATGGAATCTGATTCTGCATTAGGCAAATGTATTATTTCGAAGATTATATTTTTTTCCACGAACCTTTGTATCAAGCATTTTAGGATATCTTAATTAATTAATAATTTTTCGAAATAATAATAAAACTGTCAGCCGCAGAAGGGCGTGAAATACCCAGCAGAAATCTCGTGTCCCCTTCAACATATTATGTGGCAATATTTTTTTATTATCTTAAATTCCTCTTGGCCGGAACACGAGGCATGCACACTCTCTCACTTCCTTTGGCTGGGCTTTTGCAGAGTTGCTGTCGTCCTAGTCTCGCTTTTTTTTTGGCATCCGCCAACACTTAATTAAAATGGCATCCGGCCGAGGCAGAAAAAATCCTGAGAGGCCCCAACATGCTTTCCTTTCGCTCGCCCAGCAAAACTACCCATGGCATCCATTGGTGTGAGTAAGTGAATTCGTTTCCCGCTTTCGACCGTTGATTGATATGCCAATGAAGCGAATGCCGAGCTCAGAGCTCCTATTCCACGAACACTCCCTAGAACACAGCCACGTCCAGACGGATCCGAGAGTCCAAGAATGCCGAAAAAAAACTTAGTTCGTTAGCTCTTATGCAAAGCGGGACAATAGTGTACACTGCGGTCCAATCGCCGGCGCAAAGTCAACAAATGCAGATGGGGCCAGATAAATTGCCAAACTGAAGCGTATAGCCCCAAACGGCTTCAGGGCCGATAGCAATAGCCCGGCTTCTGGCTCAGTTAGTTGCGGTTCGGCCCCGTTAGGGCCTGGTATAGTCAGCGTTTGTCTAGAATAACAACACAAATTTTGGCTTCTTTATATAGCCAACATCAAGTTAAGGTGAATAAGAGAGAGAATGCTAAAAGGTGGAGCAGTGAAATCAAAATGACTTTATTGGCCTTTACAATACCCTCTCCCAAAATCTGTTTAAAATAATAAATAAATAAAATAGTAAAAAAAACATTACAATTATTACATAATAGCAAGGGCAAAACAAAGAAAACATTATATATAAAAATATATAAATAAACAAGAGAAGCTAACTTCGGTTAGCCGAAGTTTATATACCCTTGCAGATTGCAATTGAACTATAAAATTAAAAACGAAACTCGAAAATAGTAATCAATGCCCGAATCTCGAATTTGATGAAAATATGTTGAGAAACAGCCGAGTTATGATTTTTTCTATTATTTTTCTGATTGTTTTGTGGAAGCTACAGGATATAGTCGTCGTAAAACCGAAATTCTAGAATAATAATTAATGGCCAAATATCAAATTTGGTGGAATTCTGTTGACTGACAAAGTTATAATTTTTTTTTTGGAAAATTTTACCGATCGTTCCTATGGCAGCTATATGATATAGTCGTCCGATCCGGCCCGTTCCGACATATGTACGAGTGAGAGTATATAGAAGACTAACTGCAAAGTTTCATTCAGATAGCTTGTTTGCGTAGAAACGGACAGACAGACAGATAGACAGACAGACGGACAGACCTACAGAGGGACATGGCTAGATCGACTCGGCTGTTGCAAACTTTTGACTGAAACTATAATACCCTGCATGGGTATAAAGGAAATAGATGTATATACATATATATATCGTTAAATAAATAAATCGTCCTAT
This sequence comes from Drosophila truncata, assembly GCA_008042515.1. Taxonomy (NCBI): domain Eukaryota; kingdom Metazoa; phylum Arthropoda; class Insecta; order Diptera; family Drosophilidae; genus Drosophila; species Drosophila truncata. The sequence goes on along the minus strand of VNJQ01005072.1, from coordinate 17,729 downwards.
AAGTTTGTAGGCCTGAAACTTCTTAACGATCGGTCTATAAATATAGGTATGTTTTAAACGCTTGAATGAATTTAAAGAGTATTCAAAAGTCATTCATTTTCAAGATTCCACAACCAGCCACAAAATCCATTCATTCATGAATTGTGCAACATCAGGGGCGAACGTGATTAATTGCAATCTGTGGTTAAATCCTTTTTGTCTTTATTTCCCCCTTTCTTCTTCTTTGTTTTTATACCCCATACCCAAGAGGACCAATGGTAATATAAATTAGTGATAGCAGAAAATGTATCTAATATGCTGTATGCATCTCTTAATCAGGATCTACCGGATAGATATCAATGAAAAATAACAAGAAACGTTTTACATTTTTTTTTTCAAAAATTTTTTTTTGTTTTTATTTCGAATGCTTAATACGTTAAAAATGTTGTGTAAAAGTCTTACATCGATCACATACAAAATTACGAAGTTATTTACAGTTGAACGGAGGTCGGTTGGTATTCACTGCATGGGCTTAACAAACTTTTAAAGCGTTTTTCCCACAACTCACGTTTTCAAAGTCGGTGCCCATCATAACGTGAAAACTACTGCACCGATCTCTTTGAAATTTTAAACAATGTTTCTGTACATATTTTACTAGGTAACGCAGTCGAGTTTTATTTTTGTTTTTTTCCTAATTTTGATTTTACAGAGTCAAATTTGCAGAATTTTTTCCAAAAAATTGTGTTTTTCACTTCAAAAAATTCGCAAAATTCCAAGAATTGGAATTAAAAAAAAAACTCGACAGCGTTACCTGGGGCAATCTGTTATCTAACGAATGAACTTAAATTTTTTGATTTCGGATGATCCAGCACCGAGATATAATGGGCACCGCCAATCAATTTTTTTTCGTGGCGCGTCCGGAAAATGGCTGCCATTGCCATATATAATTAAATATTCTTTTTGTAAAAAATTAATAAGACATTCTTCAAATATCATACTATAATGTACCATTAGCTGCCATATATAATTAAATATTCTTTTTGTAAAAAATTAATAAGACATTCTTCAAATATCATACTATAATGTACCATTAGTTAACTTAATAAATTTTTGCTGTGTCGTCAGAAAGAAATTTCAAAAACATGCCTTTTTTTATACCTCTTTGACGGACAAACGGACAGAAGGACAGACGGACAGACGGACATGGCTAGATCGACTCGGCTGTTGATGCTGATCAATAATATATATACATTATAGGGCCGGAGATGTCTCCATCACTGCGTTGCAAACTTCTGACTGAAATAATAATACCCTGCAAGGGTATAAAAAGAGAAACAGAGACGCATGAAACGCATATTGTACCGGAGAAATTCACAATATAAAACTCACTTTTTCCTAAGCAGTTCGTATATTCAATAAATATTTATTTATTGTATTATTAATTATTATAATTATGCGTAATTAATGATGATAAATAATAATTGTTTTCAAAATACAACTTTTTGAGATTTCCTTTTCGGTGTTTAAAAGAAGATTACTCTCTTAAGGGTTTTCAGAATAGTTTATGTAAATTTTTTTAGTTTTGTAGACATGTGTAGTCAAGTTAAATTTAAACTTAATAAGCGAGGAAGCTAACTTCGGCTTTTTTGAAGTTCTTATACCCTTGCAGATTACAGTTGGATTAGTAATTTATCCATATTGAATGCAATAAAATAATACATATTTCTATAAAAAAACAAGAATGAACTTTGAAAAAATTAAAAGAAAAGCTATATTAGAAGATTGAACACGTAAAATTTGGGATAACATTCACCTATGCATATTTATTTACAGTTACAGTTTTGAATTTTCTTTTACATTTAATTATCGATTCTTGGCAGCTACATATATGATATCTTAAATTTTGCATAAAATTAAAGCTGAAGTTTTAAAATAACAAAAAAGTTGCTATGTTTGAGTAGATTCAAATATGTTGAAAAAAAGTTAAAAGTTTTTATAGCCTTGCAGGGTATTATAATTTTAGTCCTTTACACAGACAACGGACATGGCAAGATCGACTCGGTTGTTGATACCGACCGAGAATATTTGTATATACCTTACAGGGTCGGAAATGACCTGTTCTCTGCTCTAGATTTTTCACTGAAATCCCGACCACGCCGCAACCTTCTCGGATGGGAAATTTGAATATGTGCAAAAACACGGCGCATTAGATTCAGATAAAATGTAACTGCGAGGTGCCACGAAAGTTGAACGCTGTTATAACCATTTTCAGGACCAAACACAGCTTAATTTTGTATTTACATTTTATACAGATTTCCTTTTGCAAGCAATCGTATTTTGTATCGGAAAAACAGAAAAGTTTTAAAAAGAGGCTCAAAAAGAAAAAAGAAAGTCATATAGCTCCCGGGTCGATTACAATATTTTCTGCGAAAAGTAGTCATTGTTGAAGTGGAATACAAATTTGTTGAATGGGAGATGCTTTTCTTATTGTGGCACTCGATAATTTAATTAAAGGAGCATCAAAGTGTTTATGGAGAATGACCTCTTCCGATTTAATAAAACGTCTTTTTATTATGCAACAGGAAAATGGGTTCCGTTCTATCGTCTCCCTCTGCGAAACATTGGAGCAGAGCCCGAGAACAAAGGTAAAATTCCTGTGTCTCTTCCTCAAGTTTTAATAAGTAGCACACATGCAGCAACAGCCAACTTTTTGCCACACAGAAAGTCATTGGCAGTGCACTGGATAGAAAAAGACTAGACAAGGCTAAAAGTTCCGAAAGAAACTCGAGTGAAAAGAAAAACTCTTTCCTGCAACCCTTTCGGGCCTAGACTAAGAAAATGTAATAAATTTCTACACAAAAACACCCACAAATTTCCCTCCGAGTGTTTGCTAGGGGAAACAAAGAAACGATGCAAACAAAAAGATGAGGAAGACCATGGGATGGGATTGAATGGACCGGCAATCTATCCATCTAACTCGGAGTGGTTGTGGTGGCGTCTATCCGTTCCCTAGCATTGCACAACATTTTGTATATTCAATAAACTTATTCTTGACGATTTGTGTTAATGAAATTTAAGTTATGAATTTTGGATAAAGCAATAAATTAAAAGATGTTTTGTTTTGTCAAAAATAAAAAGATCTTTTGGACCAAACTAAATTTCCGCTTTCAAATTAAAATTCCGTATGCCATACCATACCCATCTGACAAAAAAATAATCAACAAGGCAAAACATATGTTTACATGTTTACACATGTTTATTTATAGCAACTAAAAATTAATTATACAAACCGGTAGCAAATATGAATCAAAGGGAAAATAAAATAATATTTTTATTTAATGACAATAATCCCAAAGTAATACATTTTGTAGGTGTAATTTGCAAAAATGCCGACGAGTTCAAAAAACAACGAAATCAGAGGATATAGAATGGATTGTGTGCAGTTGTAAGGACGCATGCAGGTTAAAATGTTGTAAAAATGGTAGAAATTAAAATAATTTTACAAGGCAGAAAAAAAGAAGTGCTTGCTACAGAGCTTAATTTAGTGAAAACTCATAAAATTCACATTTTTAAATAAGTTAAGATACAAATATACTTGAGTACCGAAAATATCGGGTTATCATATCAAATCATAAAGCAATTAATACACAGGCAATGTGCATTCTTTAAAAATTACAAGTCTAGCTACCTTACGGTGGAATTAAGTAAAGGGCATCTGACACTTACCCCTGTTATCGTTTGCTTGTCATTATAGAGCGACGTTTGGGCCGCGGACGTGGGCGATGTCGCAGGCGTAGCGGAGCTCTCCGGACTGAAGTATGTCAGAAAAGCGCAGCCTGCAAAAATAACCATTAAAATATTACTTAATTATGTTTAAAATAATTTTTTCAGTTACACAAAACGGTTGCAGCGTTAGGAATGAAAAACACAAATATGTACGTGCTCGTGTTAGTTTGCGTGTAAAACGCGTCAACGTGTTTTACACAGTTTTGTGGCCGTTTTCATAAATCCGTGTAATTTTCCCCGCTGCCTGCTGCAATTGTTTGGTTGTGGTGACTCTGTGTGGTGTTGTCAGGTCGGCAAGGGACCCTGTCTCTGGTCCTCATTAACTGCTCAACTAGCACCTATGTCCGGAAGGTCGAAAGGCTCTCGGCGGCCTAGCCCGATTTAGCAACACATACGAGTATACCATCATCACAAGCCAAGCTATGACATGTGGTCATGCCCCAACTCTGCGTCCTTGCTTCCGTGCCTATAACGTTTCAACGATTGTCTGTCCCTGCCCCAACCCCAACTAACCACAGCAACAACAACAATTATATTTAACTTTTAGCCAAAACGCGCGCACGTTTAGGCGGGACTACCCTGTTCCCTGTCTTTTCCGGTGCCCTTTTGTCTGGCCGCTCAAAAGGCCACAGCATGCAACACGTCAAAAGTTGAACGACAGGCGACCAGAAGCAACAACAATAGGAAATGGTGCAAGAGCAGCAACCGAACAACCTGCCAACTGTCGGCGTCAGCGTCGCTTAACATAAAAATTGTCGGCACATTGTTGAAATGCCAGGAAATTATGTGCAGCTCCAAGGGACGAGGACGAAGGGCCGAGAGTGCGGTGAGAGGGTGATCACAAGGGGTGAATACCAGCTGCCAGTAATTAAAATGAGCAATTCAGAGAGTAAAGCAACAAAAAATGTTGACCAGACCTGTACCTAATGAGTTTATTAATTAAAAATCACCCCCGTACTCCTACACTTACGAATATGTAATGTTGCGTGATATAGAAGAGGTACAGATTATTTCGGCCACCACCACACCAAGGTTGAAATGTAGAGATTTTTATGTAATTGGTTTTGAGATTATTAAAAAAGGTAAGGGTGCAAGATATTTATATTATCTGTAGTTTGGAGTAAAGTTTCGAAACTGATTTTACTTCTATTAGTTATTATTTCCGTAGCTAACATGAAATTCTTATTCTCGCCGCTTTGGTACTGAACTAACTTATCGGAATACCTTTCTTGCTCTAATCTATGAGTGTTTTAAAATTAAAACAAGAAAGGAAGCTAACTTCGGTTTGCCGAAGTTTATATACCCTTGCAGATTGCAAATTAACTATAAAATTAAAGTCGAAATTCTGAAATAATAATAAGTGGTCAATTCCCAAATTTGATTAAAATATTTTGAGAAATAGCGAAACTCTGAATTTTTTATTATTACCCTGATTGTTCCTATGGCAGCTATGGGATATAGTTGTCTAATTTTCATGAAATTAAAACTAAAATTCTGAAAGAATATTTAGTGGCCAAATCTCAAATTTGATGAAAATATGTTAAGAAAGAGCGAAGTTATGATTTTTTGTATTATTTTTCTGATTGTTCCTATGAGAGCTATAGGATATAGTCGTCCGATTTTCATGAAATTCAAACCGAAATTCTAAATTAATAATTAATGGCCAAATATCAAATTTGTTGAAAACTGACAAAGTTATAATTTTTTTTCGAAAGTTTTACCGATCGTTCCTATGGCAGCTATATGATATAGTTGTCCGATCCGGCCCGTTCCGACATATTTACGAGTGAGAGTATATAGAAGACTAACTGCAAAGTTTCATTCAGATAGCTTTAAAACTGAGAGACTAGTTTGCGTAGAAACGGACAGACAGACGGACAGACGGACAGACGGACAGACGGACAGACGGACATGGCTAGATCGACTCGGCTGTTGATGCTGATCAAGAATATATATACTTTATAGGGTCGGAGATGTCTCCTTCACTGCGTTGCAAACTTCTGACTGAAACTATAATACCCTGCAAGGGTATAATGACTGTGCAAAAAACTTTATAATTAAACTTATTGGTAAATTCAACGACACAAAACTTTTTCTTTTGATGTATGTAGGTAGTAAAACGGTGAAACTCATCGCTGGAACTTTCCCTGAGCGTTGCACACTGGTTGATTTCCTTGGCCAAAAATAAAAAATAAAAGTCTTAAAATTACAATTTTTTTATTTTTAAAAAATTCTTGACAGGTCAATTAATCGAATTGCAATTGTACTTTTTTTCCATTCCACTCGTACGCGTCACAAAAAACGACTGAAGACAGGCAAAAAAATATTTGTCAAAGTTGATGTAAAAACTGCTGGAAAATTTTCTCTCGAAAACAATTAAATTTAAATATTAAATCGCGTTCATTCGTCAAGAATTAAAATGAATATTGAAGAGAAAGGTATGCACTATTAAACTGAGTAATTTGTATGCCATTATCTGCTGTCCTATTGCTTTAAACCTAGTCTTTTATTATTATGAATATTCTTTTGTTTACATAGATGTAAAATGAAGAAAACAGTTGTGTTCCGCGCCTGACCGCACGATCAAACTTTTTTTATAAAAAAGAGGAAATATTCTTTAGTCTAAGTTTTAAATTTCAGCTGCTACTTTTTGCAACCTTCTGACTTATTCGCTATTTTGTGTTCGTGAATATTTTGTGTTTTTTGTGTTTGTGCCTATTATGTGTTATGTCGTGTTCGTATATATTTTGTTTTTTATGTGTACGCCTATTCGCGTTTGCTTTCACTTTATTGCTAATTTTGTGAATTTTTAAATTTAATTGGTTTATTTTATTACATTTTTTTAATATTTAGGCAATGCAGATCAGTGCAAACTGTCGCGGATCAGATGTTAATTGCAAATTGTGCCACATTACTGCAAGCCTTGTCCTCTGGGTATAAAATTAACATAGAACAATTCTAAAAATTAGCGCTAGATACTACAAAAGGCCTTACAACAGAGTATTCCTGGTACTATTTTTCTTCTTCAGTTCATAAAATATTAATTTATGCCCCAGATGTTATTCAATATGCATGAATTTCTCAGAATAAACTGCGGAGTCAAGGAACAAGGACGTTAAAACATATCGACTTAATCATACACGTTAAACTTCACGTTTAGCCACTAAATATTTTGTTTATAAATTTAAATAAGATATTTTATTAGTATGAAATTATAATCTAGGTCCATCCTACATGTACCATGCTTTTCCCTCCTTAAAAACGTCCGGTTAAGTTCTTATGGCTTGAACGATCCGGCGACAATGAATATATATATATAAAAACAAAGTAGGCAATTTACATTCCCAAAAGTATGCAATGGAATTTATGTAAAAATCATGTAAAAACCATGTAAATTCTTGTATTTGTGGACTTTAACGTATGGCTTTAGCCTTCATTTTACAATTTTCTTTATGCTATGGGGTCTATTTAGCAGTATACCTATTTGCAGCTTTGTATTCCAACTGGAAGTATTTTTGGCCGCCCTTCCCATATACGATCAACCAGTGTGCGTTGCCTCGAAGTTCTCCTTAAGGTTTTTAAATTTATTAACCCACATGAACCACTTTTTGGGTGTAAATGTTTCTCATGGGACCGTCGTAATGTCCCTCAAAAGCAATATTACAAGTTGCCGTTCCAAACTTTTCGCATTCAAAAGGAAAAGTGTGGTTTCATATCTTATTTTCAGCATATACACTTTCAGTTTGAACGTTAATGAATCATTTTTATCAACCACTGACCGCAGGAGGTGTTTGGCCGGCGGCATTCATAGCTGGTCCTTGGAGAGCTTTGTTTGCGGTTTGCAGAAACAATAAGCTAAGTTAATAGTAAACAAGAAAGGAAGCTAACTTCGGCTCGCCGAAGTTGATATACCCTTGCAGATTGCAATTGAACTAAAAAATTAAAATCGCAATTCTGAAATAATAATAAGTGGCCAAATCAAAAATTTGATTAAAATATTTTGAGAAATAGCGAAATTATTAATTTTTTATTATTACCCTGATTGTTCCTATGGCAGCTATAGGATATAGTCGTTTTATTTTGACGAAATTAAACTAAGATTCTCAAAATAATTAAGTGGCCAAATCTCAAATTTGATGAAAATATGTTGAAAAACAGCGAAGTTAGGATTTTTTCTATTATTTTCCTGATTGTTCCTATGGCAGCTATAGGATATAGTCGGCCGCTTTTCATGAAATTAAAACTAAAATTCTCCAATACTATTAAGTGGCCAAATTTCAAATTTAATGAATATATGTTAAGAAGCTGCCGAGTTATGACTTTTTTTATTATTTTCCTGATTGTTCCTATGACAGCTATAGGATATAGTCGTCCGATTTTCATGAAATTAAAACCGAAATTCTAGAATAATAATTAATGGGCAAATATTTTTTTTCGTGGAATTGTGTTAAGAACTGACAAAGTTATAATTATTTTTCGAAAATTTTACGTAGAAACGGACAGACAGACGGACAGACGGACAGACGGACATGGCTAGATCGACTCGGCTGTTGATGCTGATCAAGAATATATATACTTTATAGGGTCGGAGATGTCTCCTTCACTGCGTTGCAAACTTCTGACAAAAACTATAATACCCTGCAAGGGTATAACAAGAAAAGAAGCTAACTTCGACTCGCCGATGTTTGTATACCATTGCAAATTGCAATTGAACTATAAAATTAAGTGCGAAATTCTGAAATAATAATAAAAAGCCGCCTCTCAAATAAGATTAAAATAAGTTGAGAAACAGCGAAGCTATGAATTTTTCTGGTATTTCCCTGATTGTTCCTATAGAAGCTATGGGATATAATCCAAAACCAAACATCAAATTTGGTGATTATATGTTGAAAACTGACAAAGTTATATTTATTTTTCAAACATTTTTCTGATCGCTCGTATGGCAGCTTTATGATATAGTCGTCCGATCCGGCTCATTCCGACTTATGTAGGAGTGAGAACATATAGAAGAGTACATGCAAAGTTTCATTCAGATAGCATCAAAACTGAGGGACTAGTTTACGTGTAATCGGACAGACGGACATAGCCAGATTGACTCCGCTGCTGATGCTGATGCTAGGGTCGGAACAGTCTCCTTCACTGCCTTGCAAACTTCTGACTAAAATTATAATACCCTGCAAGGGTATAAAAACAAAGATCCTTTTATAATATTCATGGACAGCGTACCCAAAAACCCAAATATAAAAAAGCATAAATATAACTTGAGGCATTATGCTTGATTTTAATAAATCTTCGATTAAATCTTACATCAAATAATATAATAATATATAGAGATTAACAGAGTTAGAGATGGTACAACAGGATTCCAATTATTTAAAACAAGAAAGAAAGCTATCTTCGGTAAGCCGAATTGTTTGGTTGAAAATTGTGTGATTCTTTAATTTGCAATTTTTAAATTCTATTGAATTGGAAATCTATTGAAGAATACTTATTGAAGGTGTATCCCAATGCGAATCAAGAGTGTGCGAAAGTCAAATAAGTAGTATATAAATGAAAACCGATATGATAATTAAAATGTATCATTTTAAGAAAAATTGGTTTGTAATTGAGCCCGAACTATATTAGATCTCTAACGACACCACCATATCATCTCAACCAAAAGCTCCGTTCAAATTATATTTAATAAACAGAATTATTCCTTTTCCGAATGCATTTCTTTTGTTTTGTTTGTCTCTCTTAAATAAATTAATCAATGCCGGACGACTTAATCGATTATCTACGCTTTCTCATGAGCTCTTACAAAAGAGATAGATATTGAATCACTGTGCCGAGAGAGAAAGTTTGGCCAAGTTAGCCATTTTCCCGTTGACCTATTACAAAAGTATTGTGTTAAAATAAAATGATCATGCAAATAAACTTATTGTTTAGTTTAACGACACAAAACTTTTTCTTTTGGTGCACTTGTGTAGGTAGTATAAACGGGGAAACTCATTACTGGAACTTCCAAAAAGACTTGTGTCTTTACCAAATTGCTGGCCTGTTAGCCCTCACTGAATTATAATTGTGAGAAAAAATGCCAAATTAACAGGACAGAGCTTAAACTTTCTGAAATAGCCTTCAGGTAAATAATTAATAACTCCTGTTTAACAGCAACCCCGTCAACGGTGTGGTTTTTACTTCCTTTTCAGGTATTAAGTTATTATGTGTTTAAACCTAAATACGCCTCCGAGGGCTGCTAATGGTGCGCGCCAACCGTTGTGCTATTATTGAGAGTAGAGCCCATTAAACTGTCTTGCCTTCTGCATACACAAAAGGAGCAGTGCTTTCGTGTATATATCTTAAGTGCAGCTTTAAGCTGTTGTTATTCTTCGGTGCCTACCATTTACATCACACAGGAAATTGTTATTTTTGATAAAGTTTATATTTAAGGTTAGGTAAGTGGGTAATCTTAAAACGTTAAAAGGTGCTCGCTGAATAATTGATTTCTTTGAGACCCCTTGGTAGTTCGTTTTCTCACCGAAAATCTTTTAGGTCTATAATTAATTTTATATAACAAGGAGAAGGCTAGGTTTAACCTTGACATGTTAACTAAAAAATGCTTTATTTGGAATACAATATTTAAAAAATGGTTCAGAAAGGTTCAGAAAGGTTTCAGCTGAATTTTAGAAACATTAATGTTTTTTAGATAAACATATAAGGTTCTACACTTTTCAGCTGAATTTAATGATGGAAAACTAATAAAGTTATATTAATAAATTAGTTTTGTTAGTTTAAATTTGCTAGTCGAAGCGATCAGTCGTGTCTTTCTCCCGAATCTAACTAAGTAGCTAGTCAAACCTAAGTGACAAAAACAAATCATAATCATAACAAACCAAACAAACCAAAATCAAAACAAAAAAAAAACACTTTATCAGTCGGTCCATCAGTTCGAAAAACATTTGGCACATTGCAATTTAAAACAAGAAATGAAGCTAAGTTCGGCTCCCCAAAGTTTATATACCCTTGCAGATTTTAATTGAACTATAAAATTAAAAACGAAATTCAAAATAAATAATAATTGACCGAAACTCAAATTTGATGAAAATATGTTGAGAAATAGCCATGCTGTGATTTTTTCTATTATTTCTTTGACTTTTCCTATGGCAGCTATAGGATATAGTCGTCTGATTTTCATGAAATTAAAAACGAAATTCTGGAATAATATTAAGTAACCAAATCTCAAGTTTGATGAAAATATGTTAAGAAACATCGAAGTTATGATTTTTATACCCTTGCAGGGTATTATAGTTTCAGTCAGAAGTTTGCAACGCAGTGAAGGAGACATCTCCGTCCCTATAAAGTATATATATTCTTGATCAGCATCAACAGCCGAGTCGATCTAGCCATGTCCGTCTGTCCGTCTGTCTGTCTGTCTGTCTGTCCGTCTGTCCGTCTGTCCGTCTGTCCGTCTGTCCGTCTTTCCGTCTGTCCGTCTTTCCGTCTGTCTGTCTGTTTCTACGCAAACTAGACCCTCAGTTTTAAATCTATCTGAATGAAACTTTGCAGATAGTCTTCTATATGCTCTCACTCGAACTTATGTCGGAACGATCAGTAAAATTTTCGAAAAAAAATTATAACTTAGTCAGTTTTCAACTCATTTACCAAATTTGATATTTGTAATCATTTGGACACTAAATAAGATTCCAGAATCGGAAGAAAAAGTCATAACTTCGATGTCTCTCATCATATTTTCATCAAATTGGATATTTGGCCACTTGTTATTATTTCAGAATTTCGATTTTAATTTTATGGTTCTATAGGAATCTGCAAGGGTATATTATTTAGTGCTAGCTGCGGGGCCTTCGACCACCTGCAAGGGAATATAAACTTCGGCGAGCCGAAGTTATCTTCCTCTTTTCTTTTTTTAGCCAGAATTTGAAATTTTTTTCTTTCACGATTAATTTACGAATAATTATGGTATTCAAAAGTTTGATTTTCCGAAGTTGCCTTTCTAACTTTATAAAGATCAAGTGAACATCATGAAAAAAAAACAAACCACACAACATAAACACCAAATCAGAACGGGCAAATTATTGTTTTATGTACACTGACGGTTCGCTAAACAATTTATTTGACTTTTTTATTATTTATTTATTTTTTTTTTGTAAGTTATTTATTGCTAATAATAAACAAGCTATTTTTATTATTAATAAATAATTTGTAAATAGCGTACATGTGTGTTGTGTGTTATGTTATTTTAGTGTATTTTGCGGGTTAACAGTTGCCCCCTTCTTGAGTCGGTTTCTTGTAATCATTCTAGGGCATTTCCTCGCCAGCATGTTCGGGTGTGATAAGAGTCTCGCTCAGTGCTTAATTGCAGCATTATTTAGTACTTCGCCGATAAGTGGAACCTCAAGCTGACGGTGGAATATACTTCGAATATACCACTCTGCACCAGTGATCCTCCGTAAAAACCTAGCTTGCAAAGCTTTTATTTTGGTTAGGTTTGATTTGGTTGCAGTTCCATATATTGGTAACCCGTACTTCCATATTGGCTTTGCCAGGCTAAGCTTACTAGATGAGAAGTTAGCCAACGTATTCGCCTAGAAGCTACCTCAAGCTTGCCTCTTGTTTGCCTGATGTGTGAGGCATATGTGAGACGGCAATCAAGGATTAGTCGCAGATAAGAATACTCCTTATATTGTGGAAGTAGCTGGCCATAAAGGAAAACGCCGGGACTAGTCTCCATCCGCAACGTATACGTGACGTTCTATCTTCACGCCCAGTTCTCAAATTTTTTGAGCAGTTGCTGAAGGCGATCTGTGGCTTCATATACGCACTCTGGCCAGCCTAAAATGGGAGTGTCGCCTGCGTAGGTGGCAATACATACGTCCTTCCTGCCTTCAGAGCTTATTAGGGGAGCGTCATGCGTAAAAAGGTTGTATAACGTTGGACCCAACACACTACCTTGTGGAACTCCTGATCTTATCCTCCTGGAGGAGGAGCTGATTCCGTCCTGCACCACTTGGAACGTCCTGCCATTCAAGAAGCTGCTGATGCATCATAGAGGTGATGGTGCATCAGTCCCTTTGACAGGCCTGGATGCCAAACTCGGTTAAGAGCCTGCTTAATGTCAAGAAAAGCCATGACTCAATTGCATATGCAATAACCACTGAAAACGAAATACTAAAACAGGCCATTCTCCCACCATAATATTGGGTTAGCAAGAAAGTCTTGTCGTTTTTTTTAGCAATCGTTTTTAATCTAATTTATTTACGACTAATCGAGCACCAGGGTCAAACTTTTTAGTATCGTTTTAAAGTTTATTGTCTTAGGTACTATCGACGAAAATTTGGTCATTATTCGATAACATTTGTGGAAGCTATAGCAAATTAAACATGGAGGACCAAAGTGAGCATTTTCGGCATATTTTGCTTTTTTACCTCCGAAAAGTAAAAAAAGCAGTCGAAGCTCGCGAAAAATTGTACGAAGTGTATGGTAAAGATGCCATGAGTGATCGCCAATGTCAGCGCTGGTTTGCCAAAATCAGGCTTGGAGATTTTGGTGTTAAAGACGCCCCACGTTCTGGTCGACCATCGGCCGTTTTTGACAAACAAATTCAGGCTTTGCTGGATGAAAACCGGCGTTATTCAACGCGGGGGATGTCAGATAAGCTCAGTGTGTCGCATACAACGGTTGAAAACCATTTGAAGAAACTTGGCTACGTAAGCAAGCTCGATGTTTGGGTTCCGCATAACTTAAAGGAAATTCACCTAACTTAGCGTATCAACATCTGCTATTCTCTGCTGCAACGGATTAAAAACGATCCTTTTTTGAAGCGGATCATTACTGGCGACGAAAAGTGGGTTGTTTGCAATAATGTCCAACGAAAAAGATCATGGAGCAAGAAAGATGAGCCAGCCCAAGCCACATCAAAGGCCGATATCCATCAGAGGAAAGTTATGCTGTCTGTTTGGTGGAATTGGAAGGGTGTAGTGCACCTTGAGCTGCTGGGACGGAATGAAACCATCAATTCAGATGTGTACTGTCGCCAGCTATCCAATTTGGCGGAAAAAATTAAGGAAAAGGAGCCGGCACTAGCTAATCGCAAGGGTATAGTCTTTCACCATGACAACGCTAGGCCCCACACATCTTTGGTCACTCGGCAAAAATTAACGAAGCTGAATTGGGAAGTGCTACCACATCCACCTTATAGTCCGGACTTAGCACCTTCAGATTACCATTTGTTTCGCTCTCTTGAAAACTCTTTAAATGGTAAAAACTTTGATTCAGATGAGGCTGTCGAAAACCACTTGTCTCGATTCTTCGCTGAAAAAGACCAAAAGTTCTTCGAGCGCGGAATTATACAGCTGCCCGAGAGATGGTCATTAGTGGTCAAACAAAACGGTCAATACATAAATGATTAATTATAAGTCCTGATATAAATAAATCATCTTTGAAAATATTGAAAAAAAACGACATGAATTTCTTGCCAACCCAATAATTGCAATATTTGAAATTGGAAGCAAGATCAAAGGAAGAAGAAGCATTTGCTCCGACTCCTTATCTGCAATTTACTCCATACAAAACTCCGGGAATTAATAAATTATTTTTATCCAAAAATTAAAATCTTGTAGGTCCCAAGCCATGTAGGAATCAACGGCAATGAATTCGCTGACGATACCGCCAAAAAATCAACAATATAACTTCTTATCACATCATAACATCAACCGCACAGACGTCAATAGATTCATAAAATCAATATTCTCTAATAGCCACCTCAATCAACTACAACATTCCTCTAGTTGGTACCAAAAAATAAACCAAAACTGCAATATCTACAATTACACAATAAAACTAGACATCACCAAACCACCTAGGAAAGTACAAACCAAAATTATTAGATACACATATATTAAATGAATGACATCATTTCAAAATCATAGAACCTTTATTCCTAATTTAAACCTCACCTCACTTCTCTCCAATCCCACTACAAACAACATTCTTTAACTTCTCGATTTTCTAAAAAAAAACAAATATCTTATAGCTTCTACTCGTTTAAGATAAATTTAATATTTAAGATAAAATAGATAAGATATATATATATATATAATAAGATCAAAATAGATTATAAGAGACCAATCTTGAACATACACCCAGTGACAAAAAAAAGCCGCATAACAAATTTTTTTATCGGTGCTTATTTTTTAGAAAAAAATAAAATTTTTTTCCAGACCCCTATTAATTTTACTCCCTTTTCATAAATATGACAACTTAAAGAAAAAAAATTATATTAATTATACTAATGCGTATTCTCAAGAAATAATTTTTTTAAGTATACTTAATTTTCTATATTATAAAATAAAGTTTAAATATAGTTTATATGTTTTTAAATATAGTTTAACTTTTTTTTGTTTAATAAACTAAAACTTTGTAATAACCACTTTTGCGTTAATAACACATTTTCCTCTATGTATAAAGCGCTTAAATATTCCTCATTGATATTCACGAATAATACTTTTTCTATCAGATTCTTTAATTTTACCATTGTTTTTGGCGTCCTTTTTATTATTTTTAGATGCCATAAAGGCAGGAAAATTCTCTATTGAGTTGAGGTGAATTTTTAGGGTGCGGCTATTTTTTTTGTCACTGGGTGTATATATCAATTAAATTAAAATCTTATTAAAACAAGAAAGGAAGCTTACTTCGGCTTACCGAAGTTTATACACCCTTACAGATTACAATTGAGCTATGTAATTAAAAACGTAATTCTAAGATAAGATTGAATCTTTAATTTGATGAAAATATGTTGAGAAACAACCGAGTTATGATTTTTCTATTATTTCCCTGATGTTCCAATGGCCATATAGAAACTTCCATGGATATAGTCGTCCGACTTTTATGAAATTTAAGCCGAAATTCTTAAATAAAATTAAGTGATGAAATCTCAAGCTGATGAAAATTTGTTGAGAAAAAGCGAAGTTATATTTTTTATCCGAAAATTTTGCCGATCCTTCCTACTGTTTCCGATTTTTCCTATGGCAGCTATAAGACATAGTCATCCGATTTTCATCAAATTTAATACAGAATTCTGAAACAATAATAAATGGACAAATATAAAATTTTTTTTATATGTTGAAAACTGACTAAGTTATGATTTTTTTTTTCAAAAATTGTTGCGATTCTTCCTTTGGCAGCTATATGATATAGTCGTCCAATCCGTTCTGACTTATGCAAAGTTTCATTCAGATAGCTTTAAAACTGTGGGACTAGTTTGCGTAGAAACGGACAGACAGACGGACAGACGGACTGACGGACTGACGGACTGACGGACGGACAGACGGATATGGCTAGATGGACTCGGCTGTTGATGCTGATCAAAAATATATATACTTTATAGGGTAGAGATGTCTCCTTCAGTGCGTTACAAACTTCTGACTGAAATTATAATACCCTGCAAGGGTATAAAAAACATGGAACAAAAACTTACATACAAAGAAGAAAATATTAAATTAATTTCTTAATTTAAGTCAGCCTAAAATAATAAGTATCTATGGCTGCCCACGTGTAGCTTTAGTATAAGTTTAGTTTTTTTTTTGGATAACAAAACTATTGTTTGTCACACAATTTTGGATGTTGAAGGTGTGATTTTTAATATATCGATTTATCTTATGTTAGTACTAGGACTAAATCGGTAAAATGTTTTGATAGATTTTATACTTACTGGCAATATGCTCGTTGTGGAAGGCCAACATGATATTTTCTGTAATGTAGTTAGTAAAACAAAGTATTCACGACTTTAATACACTGCACATCCAAATGAATAGTCGATACTATCTGCAAAAAAATATACATAATTCATTATTATGTTTTGTATGACAGTTGGTTTTATGATTTACAAGCAAATCAACTGATATATGGATGTAGCATATATTAACAACATAGTAATTTTTAGAGATAGAGCTACTCCTGGAAACCCCTATATAACTCAATTACTCTTGTGACTATTAATTATAGAGCTGAAAAACAAGGTGGTAACATACTAATAAACGAATTATTACACCCAACTCAACCTAATAAAATTATAAAATACAAGTTATAACGCTATGTACATATATATACTTAAACTAAATAATAAGTAAATATATATATCGCAGTGATGTTCAGGGTGCGACATTCGAGTTACAAAAATTTCACTCCTTAATGGTGTTTATTGAAGTTATAATACAATTTTAATGAAACTTTTTATATTTAGAAAAGTGTTTATATAAGTGTATTTATCCTAAAAAGCTTCACGTAGAGTTTATATTAAAAACATACACTACTGTTCGGAGTAGCTCGCCAACGATCGCCAGCGCCTAGTCATGCGCGCATAGGTGTACGACGGCACCTGCAGCGCTCGTTGCTTATCTCTTGTCGCCGTCTCTCTTAAGTCGCTAATGCTGTCGCTTATCTATTCAGCAACTACTGCATATGTACTACATACATATATATGAAGCTCTTGAAGTCAAGCTTTACTCAGTTCCGTCTGCCGCTCCGAATAAAACGCTACACTTTAATATAACCTATTCGTGCGTTATTATTTATTAATCTAAGGGTGGCATATTTGTTGTCTTCCCCATAAACATTTTGGTGACCCCGACGTGATCGCAGTTTTATCGGAGTCTGCCATTCGGTCTCGCGATTGTTTAATATCGTTTAAACAAACGCTTTGTTTCGCTGTCGTTTGGGACATTCGGTCACAAACATACGAACATACATACATACATATGTGCATATAAAAGTGTACAGCCGGTCGTTTGATTTTTCGTGCATTTCGCGCTGTGAAAACCCCCCAAACTGTGTTGTACAAACAATTCTTAACAAAGTAAATCGCATCTTTGTTAATAGCGCATATTAAATATATACATATATAGCCATATATACATAGGCAGGCAATTTATCGACAAGAACAACAACAAGGTTCCGTTGCATCTCGGCGA
>VNJQ01005066.1:31432-137932 GCA_008042515.1 Drosophila truncata | reverse complement strand
CCGTCTGTCAGTCTGTCCGTCTGTCCGTCTGTCCGTCTGTCTGTCCGTTTCTACGCAAACTAGTCCCTCAGTTTTAAAGCTATCTGAATGAAACTTTGCAGTTAGTCTTCTATATACTCTCACTCGTAAATATGTCGGAACGGGCCGGATCGGACAACTATATCATATAGCTGCCATAGGAACGATCGGAAAAACTTTCGAAAAAAAATTATAACTTTGTCAGTTTTCAACAAAACTCCACCAAATTTGATATTTGGCCATTAATTATAAATTTAGAATTTCGATTTTAATTTCATGAAAATCGGACGACTATATCCTATAGCTCTCATAGGAACAATCAGAAAAAAATAAAAATATTCATAACTTCGCTGTTTTTTAACATATTTTCATCAAATTTGAGATTTGGCCACTTAATATTCTTTCAGAATTTTAGTTTTAATTTCATGAAAATCGGCCGACTATATCCTATAGCTGCCATAGGAACAATCAGGAAAATAATAGAAAATATCCTAACTTCGCTGTTTCTCAACATATTTTCATCAAATTTGAGATTTGGCCACTTAATATTATTTGAGAATCTTAGTTTGAATTTCATGAAAATCAGACGACTATATCCTATAGCTGCCATAGAAACAATCAGAGTTATAATAAAAAATTCATAGTTTCGCTATTTCTCAAAATATTTAAATCAAATTTGGGATTTGGCCTCTTATTATTATTTCAGAATTTCGATTTTAATTTTATAGATCAACTGCAATCTGCAAGGGTATATAAACTTCGGTGAGCCGAAGTTAGCTTCCTTTCTTGTTTTTGTAATAATATAATAACATCCTTATTTTGTGAATTTCCAACCATAAATAATATTGCACTCTGGTTGCTGCTAAATTCATTAAAAAATTTAATTAACATCGAACTTGGACTTTGAATATATAATTTGATGGGCATTTCTCAGCTTTTCAACTGCTTTTGATAAATCTTTCGCGTCACGTGCTGCACCTTTTGTTTTCTTTTAATAAAAAATAAAATGGAAAGGTGTGCGATTGCCTGAAACGAGGTGTAATACGAGCATCTTGGGTTGAGGGGCCTCCCGCATAAAAGTGAAATCTTTCCCCGAGACTCTATTATAAAACTCTACTGGGCACCCGAAAAAGAAAAAAAAATACAAAATATATACAGAAAAAGCCGACGATGGGCAACTTTTCACTCGAACGGTCGAACGGCATGCAACAATTGTGATGCACACACTCGCCACTCGCACGTACTCCACTCACCACTTGCAACCAGTTTCAGGGGCACAGTGAAGCCTCTATCAATTATACCTATAACTCTATTTAAAATATTGATTTGAAGAATTTACTAGAATTATTTCATTTGTTGAACATAAAAGTACACCGATTTATATAAAAATAACATTGAATACCTCATAAAAAGTAGTTTAAAAGTATTTTTCTGAATTACAAAATTAATATATAATAAAAATAAATTTACAATGTACAAATTAGTTCGAAATAAGTGTTATTCTATTAAAAAATTTATAAATAATCAAAAGATGTTAGGCCAAAGTCACAGGGAAATATTAAATCCAAAGATATATCTTTTTCTGTTAACAATTTTTAAGAACTTTGGCAAAAGAGAACTTGGTACAAAGTTTTCTTGGTACTTGAAGCTAGAACCCATTGGAATTTTTAATGCTATGCTTAAATAACATTTTAACTAAGAATTACTTTAAACTATAAAAATCCAAACATTTTACTGAGGATAATGAATTTTTTGATTTTTCTTTCATTTAAAAATAGGCTTATTTTGGGTAAACTGATACTTTCTTTAGAAGTTTCACTGTATTTGAGGTGTTTTTTTTAAATATTTTTTCTATTGAACTTTTCAACAAGAAGAAGAAGAAGCCAAGAGAGAAAGAGACTCAGAGGGAAAGAGAGAGACAGAGAAAAACATTTCCTCTTGCCAATCTTTTGCATAATCAAAGTCTAGTAAGTTTTAGATGCTGTTTTTTTTTCTTGGTTGTTGTTTGTTTTTGTTTTTAGCAATTACAAACTTGTTGTTGTTGTTGTTGCAAACAGGTTGTAAGAGTTGAATGAGCTGCGCCACCGATCAAGTTCAAGGTACAAACGAAAAAAAAAAGAAGGTTTAACCACCAAGAGAAGGTTTAACGCCTTTTTCTGCTGTTCTTTAAGTAGAAAATAGGCTGCTAAATATTCCAATTAGCACTAAGCAAAGAGAAATGCATAACACAACATATAAAAAAATATTAACAAAAAAATATAAATCTAAAGGAAAGCCATGAATCACTTTCGTTGAAGAAAGCTTCTGGTTCTTCCTCGGTTTTTTGTTTGCCGGTCTGTCACCGCTTGAGAATTTTTGTGCGTATTCTTATTTTTTTGGACAGGCTTTGATTTCTTTTTTACGATTCTTTGGCTTGGCACACTTACTTACACTTGCGAAAAACAACAACAAAATATTAAATTCTACGCGGTTCTTCGTTTCGTTTCGTTTCGTTTGTTTTGACTCGTATTCCAGGTGTTTGTGCGTGTGTGTGTGTGTTTGTGTGTGTCTCTGTTTGCTGTGGGCACTTTCTTTCTTTTCTTTTTGCGCATGCGTTCGCGCTTCCGACTCGACGACAGTGACGGTGGGGCGGGGGAGGGTTAGCTTCCAAAGAGCAACCTCACGCTGGGAGCTTCGCTGGCCAACTGAAGGCTGAAGAAGAAAGGAAAGGTAAGAAAAGAAAGACAGAAAGAAAGAAGTGCCGCGCTCCTGCTCTCCCTCTTGCTCTCTCTCTCTCTCTCTTGCTCTCACGCGCCCACGCTTCAAAAGAGAGTCGAGGAGAGTTGGAAGCCCTTTTGACAGCACAGCTGACTCTGTACCGTTAGTTTTTCTCCCACTGTAAATGGACAATGGAACAATTTTGCTTCCTGTTTTCCAATTGACTTTTGGACTTTGTGACATGTTTGCCGGCACGTAGACATCAGACATCACACATCATACGCACACCATCACAAGTGGTAAGTGCTGGCGAAATGCTTTCACTCTTAGTATATTTGGTCAAGTGTCAAAAAAAAAAATATAAATGAGTAACACAGCCACAACACCTTTTTGTGGGTCACTGTGCGTGTGACGTCATGACTTGGCAGTATTATGATAACAGAAGAGAGGCTTAAACTTGATAATGAGAAAGAGCGAGAGAGAGAGCTACCATAAATAGAGAAGAAGTAAAGCTTGCGAGAGAAGTACAGTTATCTTAAAGTTGGAAAAGAGAAATATATGATGATTTTTGATTTTTAATCCCTTTTACTAATTTTTCTCTCTTTATCCCTTTTCTTTCCAGGTGGCTGCTGTGGCTCCACAAAGAAACGAACCATTGTGGGTGGCTGGGCGTGGGCCTGGTGGCTGGTAACGGACGTCCAAAGGCTGTCCCTGAACGTGATGACCTTGAACCCGATGTGCGAGAACGTGGAGACCGCCCAGGGTGTGCCGCTGACGGTGACCGGAGTGGCCCAGTGCAAGATCATGAAGGTACGATCCCCCCTAGCGATATGTCTTATAGATATTTCCCCTGACTTAGGTTGACAACCCTGGCAACCCTTTTCTCTTCTGCACCCCGAGTATCTGAGCGAAAGTGATTGAAGCTTGCCCGAGTTTGTTTTTTTTTTTAGTTCCGTTATCCATATAGTAAAATATATTTATGCAAGATTTGTTGGTAATGCTCGATTATTATTATAATATATATTCCTGGCCGATATTAGAGTGTAGAGAGTTTGTATCCTTTTGCCTGCACCTTGCCCACCCCCCGACTTTTCATCAGTGCTGCCTATCGAGAAATATAACGATAAATATGTAGTTATCGAAATAATAATTTATAAAATTGGCAGCACTGAACACTTAGAGATATATCTATAACCCGTATCCGTATGGAACTTATCTTAATCCAATGTTTGGCTCTTGTTTGTACATCTATCCTACCCCCCCGCCCGACTCCCAAGTAATCCAACCTCCATTCCCATCGAATGCCTATTTAGCCTAGCAAGTGCTCTCAATCTGAACACCGCCAAGTAAGTTGCGATCATCCATCCCGGCGATCTCCCCACGTAGATCTAGATTTAAAAAATATATATATAGTAGTATTTAGCACCACGTAATAGAACTCATCGAACACCCATGCGCCTGTTTGTCCCTTTATTTGCTAGATTTCTAGAATCACACCTTAGTTTTGTTATAAATTTATAGTTTTCACTCTTTGGATATTAGGTTTTGTTCTTTAATTTGCTGAAATTGTGTTTGGACAGTACAGTTTCGACATTGAACTGAATGTTTACAGGACAATTTTTAGGCACATTCCGGACAGTTTTTATAATTCGATTTCCTGAATATTTACTCACGTGTTTAACAACAAATGTAAATCATTCAATCAATTCATTATCTGAATATTTCTGTCCCTGTTTATATAATTCCTATTTACAAACCTTTTCCTTTTCCTGGAATATTCTATAATCATTTTTTTCCCGTTTTCACGTGATCATTCAAAGGATTAATCATTTATTTATTAATCATTTATTTATTGATCTCGAAATCATTTCTTAAAATAATTAATTGACATCTTTTATCGAAAGCTGTAATCGAATTGAAAATTATCGCAATTTATGGCACTGCCAGACTCTTAAATACTTCCACTGTGTTGCCATATCTATGCACTTCACTGATCAGACGATCACAAAAATCACAAATGAGAATGCAGCACCGAATTGAATAAAAAAACTGCACTTCATAGTCACGAGAGTCACTGATTCTGATTAGTTTGGTCGCAATTATGATCGATTTTTTGTATACAAAACTAAAATACATTTTTGACTGCCTCAAAATTATGTTTGTCCCCATTACTTAATCGTTTCCCATTCGATTTTGCAGTCATCTTCGTATAAGCATAACGATTATAATAACGACGAGGTATGTTTATTATTGCATTTATTTGATTTAACATTCGACTTTGGATATTGTTTTTTGCCTGGTTTCGATTTTGCATTTTTCAAGCACCTTAAACCCACACACACACACACACACACACACACACGCATAAACACACACTTAGCTAAACGGAAAATCATGTTACATTTTCCATTATATATTATTTATTGGATTTTTGAAAATGTTTTTTTTTTAAGTGCATGCTTACCGCTTTCTTTAGTGGCTTTTTTCCCAGATTTTCTTGGTTTCTTTTTGTGTTTTTTTTGTCAATGTTTTTCAATCAAAAAAAGTCATTCAATCATCATCATCAGAAGCTGAGGAAGAAGAAGGAGAAGAAGAAAAGTACAGTCTGCAAAATAATACTAAAAAGCAAAAAAAAAATATTAAGATATTTAAAAAGAAAACAATTATGAAACCTTGTTGATCTCTCTGTGTTCTACTCTCTTTTTTCTCTACTTTCTTTTCACCACCACAAAAAAAAAAAATACCAAAAAAATCGACCAAAAACCTTGCGACCGATCGTTCAACGTCATCATTAAAAAACAACTAATCCGCAAAACTAACTGTAACTGTATATGAAATATCAACTAAAATTAATCAAAACAAAAAAAAATAACCACACACACACGCATTCATTTCCAAAATTGAAATTGAAAAAATACCAAAAAAAATACCAAAAACTGCTCTACTGTTACTGCTACCGTTACTACTACCGTTACTGCTCTGGTTGCTGCTGTTACCGTTATACTCCATGTATCGCTCAATATCTCTATATACATATATACTCTATATATATATATATATATATCTCTGTGGCCCTGTCTGTGTGTGCATGTGCGTGTGTGTGGGTGAAAAATCAAAACAAAAACCAAAAACAATTAAATATTAAAAAAAAAACAATCAAAATAATGTGAAATCAAAATCAAAACTACGGAATTATATGAATTATCTGTGCTCCAAAATCGAAAATCTGCAAAATTCTATTCCACACACATGCACACCTAAAAACACGGACATACAAATACAAATACATACATACACACACGCCACACACAAACACACACACACACACACACACGAACAGATGATGAATGTTTATTATTTCCACCATCAGGCCGACGAGCTCCTAGGCACTGCATCCGAGCAATTCCTGGGCAAGAGCGTCAAGGAGATCAAGCAGACGATCCTGCAGACCCTCGAGGGACACCTTCGCGCCATATTGGGTGAGTGTGCGATTTTTTTTATATTTTCTGGGTTTTTAAGTTTAAGTTTTGAAGCAGGGAAACTCTTTTAAATATCCTTGAAGATCCTTAAAAATCTTGGTCAGAAAAGATATTTTATTTCTACTCAAAATAGGTAATCAATAAATTCAACATTTTATAAAAGTTTTCCGATTTAAAATTTATTGAATTCAAAAATCGATAAAATCAAAATTGTATAAAAGTTGTTCGATTTAAACTAAGGATTTTATAGCCAAGTTATGATATTTTAATACTTTGATTTCCCTTAAAAATTGGCAAATATTTATTTAATGCATATATTTTAGATTATTACAACATTATTACAAAATTTATTACAATTTAAAACGAGTTGCATTATAAAATAATTTATTTAACACATTTTTTAAGTAAATATACTGCTAAATATATCCAGACCACCAAAAAGCCTTATAAATTACAATTCATGATTTTTTGCCAATATATAATCCATTTTCAACTCAATTTCAAACTGCTAACTACGATTTCTCAAAGTTAACATCTTTTTTTTTTGGTTTTTGGATTTATTGCTTGACTAAAAACTTAGCCATGAAAAACAATAATTTATAATAAATATAAATATATATTATAATTATAAATATATTATATTATATTATAAATATATATTATATTATATTATAAATATATTATATTATATTTTAAATATATATTATAATATATATTATAATAAATTATACGTAAATACTCTTTATATACAAACTTTACAAAGAAACTAGTGAAATCCCCCTGAAAATATCTTAAAGATTCATATTTTCAATTTTTAAGATAATACTTGGCATACTTTTGGGAGAAGCAAGGCAAATGGTTTTTATGTACAGTCAAGATTGAAATTGAAATATATTGTAATAGATTGTAGCTGCTGTATAGCCTTAGGTAATTCCCCCAAAATATTCAAAAACCATAAGAAATACATTTTATACTTTGCATTTAATGAATCATTATGTAGTTCCTGGTTTCTTCCTACCGGGGCACAAAAGGCAGTGGGTTGTGTCAGCATCTTAAAGGTGTATCACATATTGTGTATTGCTAATTATAGTATTAGTTTCATTTTAAGTGTCACTTAATTACTGACAGCAGTGCAGGAGCCAAGCTATGTCTTCGATTAATCTATGATTTATAGATTAATCTGTGTTTAGTCATCGATTAGCCATCGATAAGTGTTTCGATAAGTTTGTCTTTGATGTAGAATGAAGTTTGTAGTTTGTGTATCGCGTTTGTGTGGCAACAACTCAATTTGGAATAAGGTGTGCTGTGTGTTGTGTGTGTTCTTGTTCTTGATTAGCGTTGATAGTACATGTCCATGTGCGGCTGATCGAACATATTTATGGCATAGTCCAGTTCATCCAGCTGCTTCTCGATGGCAATCCTTCGGCTGCGCACGCGCAAAGTAGGCGCCGACACTGGCAGATGATTGTATTCCTCCATTAGCTTGCCGTACTTGAACTGGGCATCCTCACGCATGGCCTGCCTTTGGGCAGGAGTGAGGGGAGTGTAGCCTTCATAGTCCTGATGCTGATGATGAGCAGGTTCCTTAGCCTTAACCTCGGTCGGAGGATGATGCTGATGCTGATGAGGCTGCTGATCCTGCTGGTAATGTTGGTTCTGCTCGCGATCTTTGTATTCTCGCGGCGGCATCTCCTCCTTGAGACTCAACTGGCTTTTCTTTGAGGCGTTGCTCAGCTTCGAGGCGTTGCTGTGCTTGGAGGCGTTGCTCTGCTTCGAAGCGCTGCTGTGTTTAGAGGCGCTGCTGTTGGTGGAGGTCACTGTTACGTTAGACTTGACTGTGACATTCGAGCGATTGCTCTCCTGGGACACAGATCTTTTCGATTTGAGGGTCACAGCGGAGGCATTACTCCTGGCACTCAACGGAGCCTCGGGCTCTACGTTTCCCGCCTCGCCTGCCAGGCACCTTTCTCTTTGGGAAACCCGTGAAGCCTTTGAAGGGCATAGGGACAGCTGATCACCTTCGCCCTGCCGGTTTGGTGGGGAAACAGAAACGGGAACCTGCTTTTCAGAGAAGAAATTATCGAGAAATTATCGAGAAATTATCGAGAAATTATCGAGAAATTATCGAGAAATTATCGAGAAATTATCGAGAAATTATCGAGAAATTATCAAGAAGTTATCAAGAAGTTATCAAGAAGTTATCAAGAAGTTATCAAGAAGTTATCAAGAAGTTATCAAGAAGTTATCAAGAAGTTATCAAGAAATTATCGAGAAATTATCGAGAAATTATCGAGAAATTATCGAGAAGTTATCAAGAAATATTAAAGAAATATTCAAGAAACCATCTCCATTTGATTGGAGTTG
The DNA here is from genome assembly GCA_008042515.1 of Drosophila truncata. Classification (NCBI taxonomy): domain Eukaryota; kingdom Metazoa; phylum Arthropoda; class Insecta; order Diptera; family Drosophilidae; genus Drosophila; species Drosophila truncata. Next base: position 129,374 of record VNJQ01005066.1, on the reverse strand, counting down.
ACAGAAGCTTACCTCTGCCGACGATGCCTGATGACACTGGCATTCCTGGTGACAGCATCTCATCGGTCGCTCCTTGCGCCGCGGATCCACCCAGCCTCCCTGGAGTCGTACCTGCTCCTGCTCCGCCGCCTGCCTTCGCCTGTGCAGCTCGTGGCCGCAGGGAGGTACGACAACGGCGTTCTTTTGAGCTCCATCTTCCATGTACGGATGAGCCAGGCCGCTGCGTAGTTCACCAGCCTCGTGGTGTTCCTGCCTCTGACGCCGTATGCCACCAAAGTTGCCATGCGGACGCAGCTTTTCCGCATAGTGAAGGGCCACGGGACGCCACAGAGGCACGCGACGGGCACTGGCCGCCGCCAGGCAGCGTCCATTGGCCTCCATTTTGGATACCCGCTGCTTGTTCTCCTGCAGGAAGTCGCGACCACCGCCGTGTTGACGTCGCAGCGAGGCAATCATAATTGGGAGACCGAAAGGCGAAAACAGGAAACGGAAAACCGAAACTGAAACCGAAACCGAAACCGAAACCGATAACCGAAGAGAAAACTGCGACCAGTTTACGTTTTAGAAACCACAAAAGAATTCGATTAGTTTTTTGTTTCAGACATCAAATATTAGAATTATATAAACTTTTTTTGGACTGACTATTTATATTTGAGGTGTGCGTGCGTTAGAGTCGAAGTGGATAATGAGACTGAAAGGGCCTAGCCCCTACTCGGAGCTCAATGACAGGTTTCCTGAAGTTTGGGGCCAAAGCCTACTGGGATGGTCAAGGGAGAGAAACCAGGGACTACTTGGATGGGGTTTTTAATTCATTATTTCATTTATTTATTAAGAGAAATTTTATTCAGAATTTTATTGTTTTTTTAAATGCCTTTAATTGATATTTTAAGATTTAATTACATGGTTAATTTTTGGGATTAAAGATTTTTATTTATTTTAAGATTTAAAATTGATTATATGATATTTTCCTGAATTAAATATTTAAAATATTCATACAAATATCATAACTAAGCAAAGAATTCTTGTAAAATATATATTTTTACAAGTTTTTAATTTTAATTAAATATTTATTTATTAAATAAATATAAATTAATAATGAAGTTGACAAGAATTCGCTGGTTGGACATTAAATATCCCTCTAAAATCTCTTATTTTGCATTTTAATGATATTATAATATAATATATTATTTTTCTTTGACAAATTAAATATAAATATTATTATATTTTATTTTTCTATGATAAATTTACGATAAAGAAATATAATATGATATATAAAATACTATAAATGAGCCATAAAATCATTAAATTTAAATCGGAAAGCGAAAATAAATATAAATATTATAATATTATATTTTTCTTGAATAAATTTACGATAAAAAAAATAAAAATACCATAAATACCATAAAATCATCAAATTTAAATTGGAAAGCAAAATTAAATATAAATATTATAATATTCTAGTTTTTTGAACAAATTTATAGTATTGAAAACATAAAAATAACATAAATGAGCCATAAAATCATTAAATTTTAATCGAAAAGTGAAATAAAATATAAATATTATAAAATTATATTTATATAAATAAGCCATAAAATCATTAAATTTAAATCGGAATGCTTTATGGTGTTTATATTTAATAGCTAATAATATTAAATGCACAGTAAAAAATATATATTAAATATAAAGTTATTTTTAAACAATTTTGTATGCAACTAAGATAAAAAAACACCTTTTTCTGGTATCATATCATATCATATTCTATCTTGCTTAGCTGTTTTCTGTATCTCCTTCTTCTTAAACTAATTCCTTGACCCCTTCAATTGGGGTTTTCACAAGCAACCAACCTTGTTTTGTGGTCTTGGAAATTTCTTGTTTAATTTTCAATTCGAGACGAAACCATATTCATTAAATTCATTAAATATTAAATACCCACTTTGTGTCGATAATTGTGAGTAATAAGTGCGAGTTACAATATGTGCTTGGCATTGCTAATGCACTTGCTGGCTATATATTACAAAATATGATGGATTAGTGGCCAGACAGAAGAGGTATTTGCTTTGTTATGGTTAATAAATCACAGGAAACTGTGTTGATTTTATTGAAAGCCTTGTGGTTTTCTTTTTCTACCCAGAAATACATATTTTTTGGTATTTTCTATAACCTGAAGCCACGCTTTTCTTTGTTTTTTCCTGTGAAAAGTGAAACTCAATGCCCGGTAATTCAATTCTCCCTTGAAAAGTGTGTGTTTTGCCTGTAGTTCTATTCGATTTGCGACCTTGATGGCCAATCTAGAGCTTTTAATTAAACATAAATCGAGTGGAGAGACCGAGAGACTCGACTCGAGGAGGGTTTATGGGCTCATCGAACCCGCAGAGGCAGTAGTTATGCCTCGGTTTGCTATAGTTTGCCATAGTTATGCCTCGGTTTGCTATAGTTTTTTATAGTTTTCCATAGTTTACTATAGTTCAGTGTCAGTTTACGAGAGGCCTCAAGGCGATTCCCATTTCCATTTTGTACAATTCCCATTCCGAAACGGAATCCAAGTCTCCGTACAGCTCAAAAGCTGTCAGTTGTGGGCGCATTGCCGGAGGGTCTAGTCGCTGTTTTTTCAATCGCGTGTGAGAAATACAATCGAGAGAGCTTGTTTGTTAATTTAATAACAAAAAATAAGTAAATAATGAACTTGACCTTCGTTGTGAAACTAAGGGAATAAAAGAAAACAAGTGTTCTTGATTGATTTTTATATTAAATAATATAGTTAAACCCGCATATACCCCCGTGAACCCGATTTCTGACATAGTGTGACGCCATTAGTGATAACAATGCGCCACATGACGTCAAATAAAAGCTAGAAATGATTTAATTAAAATAGATAGAGTATCTGGACAGGTGCTGTTATCTTTTCCATGTTTTATCGCTGTTTTTTTCGGCTGCAAATAAGTAGCCATCGCCTTCGCCATCGCTGGGAGGTGGCATTAGTTGGCCAGGCACCATGTCCGATGTCTGGTTGGGCGTCTTCAAGGTGGCCCTAATAGTGGGCGTCACCTCGCTGGTGGTCAGTCGGTAAGGTTATCATTTATCGATTATTAGATCTATATATATCTCTATATATATCCAACCCTTATCGTTGACATTCAAATATTCAAATATTTACATATTTTGTGCACTTGGCAAAACGTTGAAATTGAAATTTGCAAGGTATTCTATGAGAACGTGCTTTGAAAATGGAATTTGTAAAGCTATATAACCCAGTTTTAACCTGTTTTACTGGTTTTTCTTTTAATTGTGTGTTTTTATTATTCAATTTAAACTATAAACTAAACATTAAACTATAAATTGTAGCTAGATTTGAAGTTTAATCATCAAAAGATTTAAGGGAAAGCCTTGGCAATGGTTTCTCTATGCCAAAAACTAAATTTCCTTGAAATCCTACAAATAAATCATTAAGGTCATCAAATTACTCCTTAAAAATGCCCTTAAAATTCCACAAATTAACCTTTAAGTTAATAATTTACTCCTTAAAATATTCCCTTTAAATTCCACAAATAAACCCTTAAATTTATCAATAACTTTTTCAAATATTCCTTTAAAATTACACAAATTCCTTAAAATATTTCCTTAAAATTTCTCAAGTATTCCCATAAAATTTCACAAATAAACCTTTAAATTAATCAATTATTCCTTTAAATATTCCTTTAAAATTCCACAAATATTATATTATATTATATTATATTATATTATATTATATTATATTATATTATATTATATTATATTATATTATATTATATTATATTATTTTACAGGAACGCTTACAGTCGAAGAGGTGTACAAGGACCGCGACCAATTCGCGGCCTTGGTACGCGAAGTCGCCGCTCCTGACGTGGGCCGCATGGGCATCGAGATCCTCTCGTTCACCATCAAGGATGTCTACGATGATGTCCAGTACTTGGCCTCGCTGGGCAAGGCCCAGACCGCTGTGGTCAAGCGGGATGCCGATGCCGGTGTGGCTGAGGCCAACAGGGATGCCGGCATAAGGGAGGCCGAGTGCGAGAAGAGTGCCATGGATGTCAAGTATTCGACGGATACGAAAATCGAGGATAATACACGCATGTACAAGCTGCAGAAGGCGAATTTCGATCAGGAAATCAACACGGCAAAGGCTGAGTCGCAGTTGGCCTACGAATTGCAGGCGGCCAAGATCCGTCAGAGGATACGTAACGAGGAAATCCAAATTGAGGTCGTGGAGCGTCGCAAACAGATCGAGATTGAGTCGCAGGAGGTGCAGCGCAAGGATCGAGAGTTGACTGGCACCGTCAAGCTGCCCGCCGAGGCGGAGGCCTTCCGTTTGCAGACTTTGGCCCAGGCTAAGCAGTAAGTAAACCCTTGGAAAGATCAACTTTATCAATCTAATCTGTATTTCCTTTCCTTTTTTTTTGCCAGATGCCAGACCATTGAGAGTGCCCGTGCCGAGGCGGAGCGCATCCGTAAGATCGGTTCGGCGGAGGCCCATGCCATTGAGCTGGTGGGCAAGGCGGAGGCCGAAAGGATGCGCATGAAGGCGCATGTGTACAAGCAGTACGGCGATGCTGCCATTATGAACATAGTCCTTGAATCGCTGCCCAAGGTAAGAGCTATTATAGTTTATTTTCGAATCGATAAATAATCGATAAATAATCGATAAATAATCGATAACACTCGATAATAATCGATAATACTCGATACATAATCGGTAAATAATCGATAATAATCGATAATAATCGATAATAATCGATAATAATTGATAATAATCGATAATAATCGATATTAACCTCTTAACAGATTGCCGCCGAGGTGGCTGCCCCGCTGGCCAAGACCGAGGAGATTGTCCTGATTGGCGGCAACGATAATGTGACCAACGATGTGACCCGCCTGGTGGCCCAACTGCCGCCATCGATCAACGCTTTGACCGGTGTGGATCTGTCCAAGGTCCTCTCCAAGATTCCCGGGGCCAAGGCGTGAAATCTAATGGAATGGGATGATATCCAGCACATGGCAATGACAACGTAACGCAGCGCAAAGGAATTGTAAACCGGAAACAGGAAATACACACAGCAGAGCAGCAGAGAAGGAGAGCAGGATAGCAGGAGAGCTGAAAAGAGAGAGAAATAGGGAGTTGAAAGCAGGCGTTTGTTAGAGCGAGACAGCAGCAGCAGCAGCGACAGCAGAAAAAATCGATAATCGAAACGATAATTGACGATTGAAAAAATCGATGTTTAAATTGCAAATCGAACGTAGCAAAATGTACTCCGATATTATATATTTATATATATATATATATATTGTATATGTATATGCATGCATATACACACACTCGCCTGTATGCTGGTGTGTGTGTGTATGTGTGTATGTGTGTGTGTGATGTTTGCCCGCATAACAATCAAAGAAACAAACAAACAAAGCTAAACTTTATACACACGCGAAAATACCAACGTTAATCTCAAGCTAAAGTTTATACATTTTGTGGCCTTTTTCTCTCGAAAACGAAACCGATAAATCGATTAACCGATAACCGTTTAAGAACAAAGTAATCAACGTGAAATTTGTATAACTTTAAAGCTAAAAAAACCATTTAAGCAAAGAGTGTTAGCTATTTATTTACCAAAACTATTTATATACTATATACTATATATATATACATATATATATACATCAACAGAAAAGATTAGCTTTTCAACAGTGTTGTAAAGTTGTATAATTACCAATTTTTGTACTCTATCTCTCTCACACTCTTTGGCTTTTTCTTTTTTTGCATTTTTCTGGAATTTTCAACTGTCCAAACTACAACTACTGCCTCTGACACAAAACTAAAGTCAAATAGATGTGCAAAAGAAGAGCCAAAGGGGAAGAGAGTTGAGGAACCTTTAAGCTATCCCCCAAAACTTGATAACCAAACACAATGAAGGCTTTTTTTAACCAATAATCCATTACGAAATGTGCAATATTTAAGTTTTGTTTGAAAGTTTTTATAGAAATCATATTATCAGTTAATTATTATTCAGTTTTTATGATAAATGTTAGAGGCAATACTGAATTGTAATCAAAAACAAAGTTCATGACATAATTTGATCTGTACTCTAATTCTAATTCTCATTTTATTCAGCAAATCGTGCCATATTGTTTGAAATTGTTTTAATTTGACCAAGAAAACTTATTTGCTGTTTGTTTTTATGTAATTTGGAAATATTTAATGTTTGATTTAAAAGAGAGAGATGTATGCCAAATTTTGTCATTGATCTAGAGTTTTGAGAGATAGCTATAACTTGGAACCATTATAACACTGTTTCTTCTAAAGTTAACGCTCTTCCAAAAAAAAAAATAAGAAACCACAACACACACACACACATGCAGATTCTTGAATTCAGTTTTCTGCACAAAAAAAAGCTAAGAGAAATTGATTCAAAGTTATGACATTATAAACATTTGTTTGTTATTTGACTCGGCGAGGTCCTAAGTAACCATAACCATATATATATATATATATATAAATATATATATGTATGTGACACTGTCTCGCTTTATAATATATATTTTTGTCACTTTATTTTTTGATATACCACGAATATTTGTATGCATTTAACAATTTTTTGTACTTTACTCTTACACTGTTTAGTTTATAGCCAAAAACAAAAAAAAAAGCCAGGAAAAATTGTAAAAAAAAAGAAAGAAGAATCAATTTTGTTATTTATATTTAACATTTAACTGGAATTTAGTTAAAGCAATTTTTTATATAGCATCTTTTGAGTCCTTTTCTCATTTCGCTAGAGTAAATAACACACTAATTTGTGTTTAAGCACTATTCCTAACCCGAATAATTAAATCAGCGCACACACACAGACATACACACACACACACATATATATATATATTATATTTTTTTTTATATTGTATATTAAGTGCACAGAACTTTAATTGTAATCGCAGTGTGCAAAAGAGAATCATAACAGCAGCAGCAGCAGCAGCAGTAGGAACAGAAGAAGAACAACAGCAAACCGAAGAAGAACTAAGAGAAAAACTAAAATCTAAAACCTAAATAAATCAAATCTAAAATTTTGTGTATTTTGTCGTAAATAAATAAATTTAAAAACAAAAACAGCTACAAAACTTGTAATTATTTTGGGGGAGCTAAATGAGCATCACTGACAGTTAGTAAGATGCCATTTTGTCCCAACAGAGCGTTATAGCCAAATGAGCATCACTGGCAGTTAGTAAGATGCCATTTTGTCCCAACAGAGCTTTATAGCCAAATGAGCATCACTGGCAGTTAGTAAGATGCCATTTTGTCCCAACAGAGCGTTATAGCTAAATGAGCATCACTGACAGTTAGTAAGATGCCATTTTGTCCCAACAGAGCGTTATAGCCAAATGAGCATCACTGGCAGTTAGTAAGGTGCCGTTTTGTCCCAACAGAGCGTTATAGCTAAATGAGCATCACTGGCAGTTAGTAAGATGCTATTTTGTCCCAACAGAGCGTTATAGCCAAATGAGCATCACTGGCAGTTAGTAAGGTGGCATTTTGTCCCAACAGAGCGTCATAGCTAAATGAGCATCACTGGCAGTTAGTAAGGTGCCATTTTGTCCCAACAGAGCTTTATAGCTAAATGAGCATCACTGGCAGTTAGTAAGATGCCATTTTGTCCCAACAGAACTTTATAGCTAAATGAGCATCACTGGCACTGGTTCGTCCGATGCCACAAAATTTTTCCTAACTTATATTACGTCAAATTCATGTAGAATTTTACATTTTACATCCAAAATTTTACATTCTGGACCCACTTTCTACATTTATTTTACATTTTACATTTTACATACATTTTACATACATGTCAAATGTAGAATATGTAATGCAGAATGTGGAATGAAAAATGAATTAGGCGTATTATAAGTTATATTGCACCAAATAAAAAATAACATTTTAGTAATTTATAGTTCATTTCGTCTTTATTCTCAAACATCATGGCGTACATGGCATATGTAAATATTATAGTAAATATATGTAGGCATGCCGCCGCTTACAATACGATTAACAAACAGATATCTCTTAGAGTACTAGGCAAAAAAATAATATATATAATGGGAATATGGTAATATCGTCATGTTAACCTGTCAAATATCCTGTGGGGTCGTCAGTAAGTATAAATCGAGGGTCACACGCATGTCGGGGGGATATGGGGGATATGTGTGTGTGGCTAACTGCTGCCTAAGCTACGCTTACCAACTATGGACCAATCGAGCGACTAATCGAGACCTATCTCTACGCCTACAAACTAAGTATTTTCGAAGTGTTTTAAATGCAATGTGTGAACCAGTCCCCCGCTTCCAGGACCAACATTGATGGGGTTGGGTTCCTCTGTGGCCTCGCGCAGAGATTCCTGCCCTGCCGCTAATTGAGACGAACGAACGAACATTCACATTCACAAACAGAAAAAAAAAAAAGATACAAACAGAAATCACAAGGAATATGTCTTATGGAGATGCCGCCGCTCAGTCGGAGAACTTCAGCTTGAGCTCGCGACGCAGGATCTTGCCGGTGGGATTCTTGGGCACCTCGTCCACAAAGATGACGCCGCCCTCGAGCCGCTTGTAGTGCGCCACCCGCTCGGCCACATAGGCGGCAATCTCCTCCGCAGTGGCCTCCTCGCCCTGCCGGAGCACGACAATGGCGCGTGGCGCCTCGCCGTTCAATTCGTGGGGAATGCTAAAGACGGCAGCCTCCAGGATTTTGGGATGATCACGCAACACAGCCTCCAGCTCAGCCGGCGGCACCTGGAATCCCTTCACCTTGATCAACTCCTTCATACGATCGGTGATATAGAAGAAACCATCCTCATCATAGAAGGCCACGTCGCCGCTGCGCAACCAATTGCCGGGATAAAAGGTAACCTGATTGGCCTCCTCGTTGTTCAGATAACCGGCCATAACCTGGGGTCCACGGATGCACAGTTCTCCGGTTATTTTAGGGCCCACACCCTTGGTATCATTGCCATCCAAGGGCACGATTTTAGCCTCTGTGCTGGCGGGCAAAACTCCTGTAGAGGCATAGCGCGTGTTGCCATCGGGCGTTAAAAGGGCCACAGGCGAGGATTCGGTCATGCCGTAACCCTGCTTGAAGACCGTCTTGGGGAATCTGCAGAGAAAAAGCATCAGTTATTTGCAAAATAGTTAATTTCTTATATTTTTTACTCACTTCTTCAGGAAACGTTCAACATCATGCTGGCCAATGGGCGCTGCTCCGCTCATCACCACCTTCAGATGGGCGGCCGTCTCCTGCGTCATCTTGGGATGATTGATCATAAAGAGAGCTGCCATAAAAAAAAGGGAATTATTATCGAAAATCTCTCTCTCTCTCTCTCTCACTCTCCACTTACCAATTGGCGGCACCAAATTGAGAATGCTGCCCTTGTACTGATCCAACGAACGCATAAAATCATCCGGCTTGAAGCAGGGCATGGTGGCCAGCCGACAGCCCTGTCCCAGCTTCGAAAGCATCACCACGGTCAAGCCATAAATGTGAAAGAAGGGCAAGACAGCGGGCAGAGTCTCCTGGGGACCGGTGAGATCCAATGGCAGGGAAGCCTGCACCTGTTCACAGTTGCTGGTGATGTTGTTGTGCGACAGCATCACGCCCTTGGGCAGACCCGTGGTGCCCGAGGAGAAGGGCAAAAAGACCAAATCATTGGCGGTGGCCTCTTTGGGGGCCTGCAGGTCATCGTAACGAATATTTTGAGTGCTTGTCAGTTCACTAAAATCGATGGCACCCTCGGGCAAAGCCTCCTCCTTGCTGGTTCTCACCACCACAATGGGCAGCTGTTTGCCGGCCAACTTGCAGGCCTGGCTGAGGGTCGGGAAACCGGCCACAGTGCCCACCAGGAACTTGGCCCCACTGAATGTCAGCTGGCGGGCGATCTCGTCTGGAATAGAAGAAAATAAGAAGCTTAATTAGTGACAATCTTTCGACTTTGGAACTAAATAGGGAGATATGTTAAAGAGGCGCCTCCCGATAAGGCCTACGTTTGACGTAATCACTTTAATAGTTCTTTTATTATTATTATTATTTCCCTAATTAGAGGGGAAACTCTTTTATGAAGGGTATTTAGCTATATCTCATTTTTTTATGTTTTTAATGGCGTCAAAAAGAAGTCAAAACTACGCCATAAAAGCTATTTGTACGCAAAGTGTACTTATAATATCTGAATTTATGGAATGTGTAATCAAACAATGCTTTAGTTCTAAAGTTCTACAAAATAGGTCAAGTTTTTGAACGAAATTTAATAAAATTATACATTTTACTGGCATAAAGCGAGTAAATTTTAAAATAGAAATATGAGAATATAGTTCTAAGGTTCTAGTTTTAAGGTTCTAAAGTTCTAGTTCTAAGGATCTAAAAAATTTTGGGAATTTTGTGAATAAAATTTAATAAAACTATATAATTTACTTAAAAAACATAATAAATATAATAATTTTCAAAACAAATGCTTTTAGATAATGTTATTTGCAAGTAAAACTTGTAGAATATTTTATTGAATCTCTGACAATCTATAAAAATGTTTTTAGACCATTTTACTAAAATCATTTTACTGAAGAATTAATAGTAAATATATTCCGATGAACCTTGATCATTAAGCAACCCGAGAAATAACTACAATTATCAAATGTGTAATCAAACAATGCTTTAGTTCTAAAGTTCTAAAAATAGGTCAAGTTTTTGAACAAAATTTAATAAAATTATACATTTTACTGGCTTAAATATAATAATTTTCAAAACAAATGCTTTAAGAGCGAGTTTTTTGCTAGTTAAAATTATAGAATATTAAATTGGATCTCTGACAATCTATAAAAATGTTTTAAGATCATTTTACTGACATCATTTTACTGAAGAATTAATGGGAAATATATTTCGAAGAACCTTGATCGTTAACTAATCCTATAGTTCTAAAGTTCTAAAAAATAGGTTAGTTCTTTTTTAACAAAATTTAATAGAACTATATATTTTACTTGCTTAATTATAATAATTTTCCAAACAAATGTTTTAAGAGCGAGTTTTTTGCAAGTAAACCTTGTAGAATATGATTCAAGATCATTCTACTAAGCAGATAAGCTAAGTATATAATAAGTATAATATAAGGAATTAATGAAAAAAGTATCCCAATGAACCTTGATCATTATGCAACCCAATAAATTACTACAACTCAACCCTTAGTTGTTACAACTATAATTACAGTTTTATATAGTTGTTATCTCAACACAAACTATACAATTATTATGGGGTATACGATTGTTAGTTAGTTATTAGTTGTTATCTCCAAAGAAAGTACAGAATACTAAGTTGATATCGCCACAAACAAGTCCCCTGCTATCAAATGTATGTTATCATCGGCAATTTTAAACTACAAACTAAAAAAAAGAAAGCCCTGGCAATTTTAAACTACAAACTACAAAAATAAACTAAAAAAAAGCCTAAAAACTTACCCGGCGTATAAATAGGATTCACGGTGGTCACCGTGAGACCCGCCTCGATGGCGCCCAGCGTGGCAATGGGATACTCCGGCAGATTGGGCAGACAGATGGCCAGGACATCGGGTTTGTGGAGCTTAAACTGGGTCTGCAGGCGCACGGCAAAGGCGGCGCTGGCATCGCGCATCTGGGCAAAGGTGTACTGCCTATCGGTGATCACACAAACCTGCAAAATAAATACACAAAAAAAAACATATTAATACACAATAATATCAATAAAACAATATTTAAATCTAACAAATATCTCCCCGATAAGACCAAAATCAAAATCAAGCCATGACGGGGAAAGGCCCAGAGTTGAGGTGTATAGAACCAATCTTATCTGAGGAATGCTGGCAATCTCCATCAAGTGGGGTCGTGATATGTCCCCTTTTATGGGGTTTGGAATTTTTAAAACAGTTTTGGTAATATTGTGAAATTACGAATGCTGCCCGTAATGCTGGCAACATGCTTATTAGGCCAATTACCCGCAGGAATTATAAAGACCTCTAGCGATAAGACTAACTATCTGGCATTACTTTATTCTAGTGACATTGTCCTCGAGTTAATCGCAAAACAGGTGTCTTTATCGCTGGGCAAATGTGTAACTAATCACACTTCAATCACTTCAAGTTCGGGGACCATTTCTTTGGCACTTGGCCAAGGTCAGTTCTAGGGAAGTTCTATCAATACTAAATCGATATTTAAAGCGATATTTAATTAATATATATCGATATATAATTGATATTTGATTAATTTATTCTGTTAACTATTTATTTCATTTCATTCATTCATTTTAGTATTTATTTACCTACTTATTTTATTATTCATTTTAGTATTTATTTTACTATTTATTTTATTATTTATTTTACTATTCATTTTAGTATTTAGTTTACTCTTCATTTTAGTATTTATTTTATTATTCATTTTAGTATTTATTTTAGTATTTATTTTACTGTTTATTTTACTATTCATTTTACTATTTATTTTACTATTTATTTTAGTATTCATTTTACTATTCATTTTAGTATTTAGTTTATTATTTATTTTAGTAATCATTTTACTATTCATTTTAGTATTTATTTTACTATTCATTTTAGTATTCACTTTACTATTCATTTTACTATTCATTTTACTATTCATTTTAGTATTTATTTTACTATTCATTTTAGTATTCACTTTACTATTCATTTTACTATTCATTTTACTATTCATTTTACTATTCATTTTAGTATTTAGTTTATTATTTATTTTAGTATTCATTTTACTATTTATTTTACTATTTACATCCCAAAGATTAATAAAATCTTAGGTAAACCAGATTCAGAACTTCTTCAGCTAGATCTTCTTTTCTCTTTTGATCTGAATTATTTCCTCATAATTTTATATTTAATAAAATCCCTTAAATGGATTTCTTATTTCTTTCTTATTTTCCATACACAAATCTAATTTTTCATAACATTTTCCTTGAAGTTCATTGCTTTTTAATGTCTCATGTCTCATGTTTAACTGACCTCTCACTGAGTTCCCCGCTCAGGGCTAAGGTGAAGGTCGCTTTTGAACCGAATTAATTGAGTGAATAAGTTGAATGAAGGTGTCGCATTCACGATTTTTGGGGGGAGTGTTTTTTTTCGCCAAAAATATTTGCGCAGTCAGAAATCGCATTCGGTTAAAAATAATCATTATAAATAGAAAGACCGGACCCCGAATTGCCATATTTTAAATTGAAATAAATACAAGAAGGCACACACACACAGCACACACATCATAATGAATAAATAGGCGGATGGCTAAGTAAAAAAAAAAATAAATGATACAAAAAATAAGAGAATCATTTCGTGCATTTTGCCGCTCCGCTCGATTCAGTTTTTCAGTTTGGCTTGGCTTGCCGCTCGCTGGTCGCCGGTCGCCTCGTTGCGACGGTCCAAAGTTCAGTGGGGCAAAGTACAAAGTCTGCAGAGTCTAAACGAGTCGCCTCGGCATGTCTCTCTCTTTCCCTATCCCCTCCTCCCCTCCACCTCTAGTCATTTGCTCTGCGGCGTTTGTTGACTTTTGCCGGTGGTGGTGGTGGTGGCGGTGGTGGTGCCCACCCATCGATCACGAGAAAGTCTAGCTAGGGGAGAGCTGTCAAAAAAAAAAAAATGTGAAAACTGTCTAGAGGAAGGGAATCCCTGGGTAGGGAGAGATCTAGATCCTTTACGAATGATATAGTTTATAAGATTACCAAAAAACTTAAAGAAACTTATCAAAGATTTCTAGTTTCATATAATTTTAAGCATTTATAAAGTCTAATTATAAAATATAATAGTTATCATATTTTCTAGAAACTAAAAGCTGTTTTAACTGTCCAAAAAATATGTGAAAGCTGTCTAAAAAGGTCTAACTTATAGGGTTAACGAAGGATATAGTTAAAAGTAATCACAAAATACATAAAGCCTACAGAAAATGTTTAAAAATGTTCTAGTTTCATATAATTTTCAGCAATTATAAAGTCAAGTTATAAAATGAAATATTTGTAATATTTTTAAATACTAAAAGCTGTTTATTTCTGAAGAAAACTACGAAGAAAACTCATCAGTATTCTTGGCTAAGCAATAATATTGAAATAATATCGGAAAGTTGTCAAAAAGTTATCGAAAGTGTTATCGGAATGTGCTCGTAAAGTTATCGGAAAGTTGTCATAAAGTTATCGAAAACGTGTTATCGGAATACGCTCGAAAAGTTATCGGAATACGCTCGAAAAGTTTTCGGAAAGTTGTCAAAAAGTTATCTAAAACCAAAAGTAAGAAAGGAAATCTATAACCCTCCTGTAAGCTTTGAACTTGGCTTCGTTAAAGTCTAACTTTATTAAAAAATAGCTCAAAGATCCCCTTTAAAAAATTCCAAAAAATATCTTTTATATTCAAATTTCAAAAACTAAACTTTGTATTCCTAAATTTAGCTAAATTGACAACGCTATCAGCCAGAGGAGAGGCGGCGAGAGTCGAGAGATCGGTCCAAACTGCCGGCGGAGGCTGGACCTCGACCAAATGCTGACGTCGGCCAGCAACAAAAATCAAAACAAAACCATCAAAAAAATTATCAACACGCAAATATAAAAGCAAGCAAAAAAGAAAAAAGAATACAAAAGCCAAAAAAAAGTAAAAAACAAACAAAAAGCAGCCAAAAAAAAAAGCTGGCGTAAATAATAATGGCGAGGCAATTAAAAGCGCATTATATGGGCATATCGGGGAATTCATTGGGGTTCAGGCACTTGAACAACTGCCTCGATTGATTAAAATTGACAGATTGCAATGATGAATCACCATTTGCCCTGCAAGTGCAGTCTCAGAATGAGAAAACTAGGAAAACTAAATAATAAACACAACTTTGAGGCAGAAACCTAAATAATAAACACAATTTGAAGGCAGAAACCTAAATAATAAACACAACTTTATGGCAAAAACCCCATTGAAAAATAAGTAATTTATTTAAACAAACCTTAAAAGCCTCGTAAACATGGAACTGAGAGGGTATTACTATTGTGTAAGCTCAAATATTTATATATTTTAAAGGAAAATAAGGTATGCCAGAAGTAAAAACATCTACATTTACAATTTCATTCAGCCAGAAGTCTTAATCGGTTCCATTTCTAGTTATAAACAAGAGAGGCTACCAAGAATTTTTATACCCTTGCAGAGGGTATTATAATTTTGGTCAAAAGTGTGCAACGCAAGGAAGGAGACATCTCCGACCCTATAAAGTATATATATTCTTGGTCAGGATCACCTCCTGAGTTGATATAAGCATGTCCGTCTGTCCGTCTGTCCGTCTGTCCGTCTGTCCGTCTGTCTGTTTCTACGCAAACTAGTCTCTCAGTTTTAAAGCTATCGACTTGAAACTTTGCACACACCCTTCTTTTCTTTGCACGCAGTATATAAGTCGGAACGGCCGGGATCGGCCGACTATATCCTATAGCTGCCATATAACTGATTGATCGGAAATGGTATAACTTCGGTGTTTTTAGAGTTAGAGAATTCAGATTTTGTACGAATGCTATTGTTGGCAACATAATACGACATACCAAATTTCATAAGGATCGGCCGACTATATCCTATAGCTGCCATATAACTGATTGATCGGAAATGCTATAACTTCGGCGATTTTAAAGTTATAGAGTTCAAATTTAGTAAGAATGCTATTTTTGGCAAAATACTACGACAAACCAAATTTTATCAGGATCGGCCGACTATAAGATATAGCTATAGATATAATAATATAACTGAAAAATCGAAAATTGCCCATCTTTTGTGTTTTTGAAGATAGAAAAGAAAAACTTCGTACATATTATATATTTGGTCAGTTGATCCGACCTACCAAATTTCATAACGATCGGCCGACTATATCTTATAGCTGCCATATAACTGAACGATCGGAAATTACCCAACTTTCGCGTTTTTGAAAATAGAAAGTTTAAACTTCTATTTTCAAATAATTTCGCGTAAAGACCGGCTGATTGCTCCGACCTACCAAATTGAATAAGGATCGGTCCACTATATCCTGTAGCTGCCATATATCTGATTAATCGGTTTTTTTATGAGCGTCGATATATATATTTTTTTAGTATGAACTAGTTGTAATGTAATCCCAGCATTATAAAAAAGTCCAGACGAAAAAGGGTAGATATGTCAAATTCAAAGGAAGTATAGGTGTAAAGAATGCATCATATGATTCAATTTGGAAAATATAATTTACAGAATATTCTGCAAGGGTATATAAACTTCGGCTCCGCCCGAAGTTAGCTTTCCTTTCTTGTGTATTTTAAAACAGAGAGAATAGTTTTCAGTCGATGCTGATTCACAAATTCTCTCTGAATGCACTTTCCCACTCATTTATTAATAGAATTTTTTCATCCAACTTGAAATCTTTATAAATAAATATAATAAACCCTAGAAATATCCCTAAGAAAGCCCTAATATTTGCATACTTGAGTTTCTTTAAAGAAGTAAACCTTTGTTTACTTCTGAAAGGGGAACGAACACAAATCTTAAGCTCTGAAAGCCAAAAGGTAGATCAGTTATAGAACGTAATGATGACACGACATGAAATGCCATGCCATATCTTATCTATAAAATTTGTAGCACTTGAGAGAAGAGTAAAGAGTACTATTCCTTGGGGCTGTGTGTGTGTTTACAATGAGGGATCTTCTTCTAGCTGAAACAAAAAGCGAACTTTGCACCGCTCTCAGCACTTTTAATTGCATTTAATTCAACAATTGCCAGGGGGCTCTGGTTACAATCTGTTGCTGTTGCTGTTGCCACCCTCCTTCTAGTGCAGTGCAGTGCCAGTGCCTACAAATGATGGCAATAAATTTCAATGAAAATTGTTTGCACTTTGATTTGCACGAAGCTCAGGCTTCAAGCCAAACACAAACGGAAAACCTAGCGAAAAGTGAAAAGTGTAAACAATTGACGAAGGTCGTCTGGGCAATGTAATAGTTGCAAACAAAAAAGGGGTACAGGCAGTTCAAAGACACTAAATTCATATTTTTAAGACCTTTTTTGGGGAACCTAAACCTTTTTCAATTTTAAAATAAATTAAAATAAATTGCAAAGGTTATTCAATAGCTATGAATGATAAACTATCCAATAACAGTTTAAGTATGTTTATTATCATAAATTGGTAATCATTTTCCCTTCAAAATACCTTTGGAAATTCAGGGAAAAAATAGCTGAAAAACTATTTATTCGTTATTAATAATAATTTGAGTTAATATCATAAAGGAAAACTAAGTTTTTCCAGAGGAAGGAATAGAAATTTAATTGGTTACGTTTATTTAATTAAAAATAAACCCAGAAGGATTGAAAAATAATTGAAAATAATTCGAAAATAACCATTTCCCCTTCAAAATACCTTAGGAAATACCAGGAATATAGCTAAAAAACTATTTTAGAAATTATTAATAATAATTTCAGTTATTATTATAAAGAAAAGTGGTGTTTCCCAGAAGGAGGAATAGAAATTTAATTGGTTACGTTTATATTATTGAAAATAAACCCAAAAAATGAAAATAAATCGATAATAAACCCAAAAAAATGAAAATAAATCGAAAAAATCGATAATAAATCGAAAAAATCGATAATAAATCGAAAATAAACCTTAAATACACCCAAAAATATATAAGAACAATCAACAGTTTGAAAAAGGTATCAGCTTTCTATAACACTACAAATTTAAATACATTCAAAGATTATAATGGTTATTGCTAGTTTGATCCCTGCCTTTAATCGTAGAACTCAGCTTATCTGTAAGTCCGGTCCCCATGATCAATTTCCTCCCAATGAGCTGGAACCCCGGAACGGGATTCGCAATCGATTGCGAGTAGAATTCCGAGAAAGCCACACCGGAACGAATCCGTTTCGACCCCCGTACCCCCCGCCCATTTAATGGGTGTTTACTACAGCTTTGATACATTCACTTTCGTTGATACATTATCGCCTGAGACGGGGGGTTAGACCCCGAAGGTTCTTATCAAGCGCCTCCGTCATTAGCGGTTGTCTGATAAGAGAGACCCGCCACAGGGGCCTTTATATGACCCACATACTCCTCCAGCAGACTATCGGGACTGATACTGATACCGATACTAACACAGAGACCTCTTTAAGATACAATAAAAGCTGCAGAATGCAAAAATAAATACAAATAAAAGTGCAAAATCGAGCAAAACACAAAATAAACTCTGGCAGACGCAAATCAGACGTATAAATATCGCTTTTTATATATACATACATATATATAGACGTGTAGGTTCTTTCAGGTTCAATAAACCGCCATAAACAAACGGAGGAGGGGCGCCTACGACAACGAATTCGATAGCCAAAAAAAAAATATTTATGGAGGGCTCTAATGGGGCTCGGCTTTACGGCCTTTCTCAAGAGGTAAATATCATTAAATATCATTAAATTGGTTAATTCCTATATAATGTGTGATTCCTGATGATCGATTGCCATGGAAGGCAGTAAATTTTAAAGGAATTAAATCTTGAAAATATACAACACTTGAAATTAAAAAGGATTTTAGATGAAAGGGATTTCTAAACCATATTGAACATTGATTAATTATTAAGAGAATATTATTAAGAATATTATTATTTATAGACTCAAAAGAACTTTGAAATTCCTTTTTTTTAAATACTAAAAATTCTTCTCTTTATATTCTCAATATTATTTCAAATTATTATTATATGTAAATTATTATTATAAGTAAACACTTAAAAAAAAGGGCACAAAATAATGATCACTTGACTCTTCACTTGACACTTTTCCCTGCACTTTACCGGCTTCCTTTTTGAGATACTTTTTAGATTATTTGTATTTATACTTCAGGTACTTTTTAGATACCTTTTAGGTTTATTTTTTATTATGTTTTTACTCACCGCGGCGGTACGGCTCTCCCATTTCTTAAAATCGCGCCAGACATACTCGTGCAGCGGCACATTCGGCACCACGATGGGGTCAAAGGGCGAGGTCTTGTAGTAACCATCCTCGGGACTAAATTGTAGGAACTTGTCCGTCTCGCTAATGCCCTGCGTTCGCTCCCGCTGGGCACTGGCAGTGGTTCGCTCCCGCCGGTTGGTCGTAATGGAGCGGCTGGAGCGGGGCAAGCACATGCCCAGTGCAGTGGCGCTGCGCAGGCGCAGCAGTTGAGAAGCTGGATTCATGATGAAGACTGAAGAGAGGGGAGTTGAGTTGAGTCGAGTTGAGTTTAGGAGCTGTTGGAGTCCGGGCTGGAGCTGTGGCTGCTGCTGCTGCTGCTGCTGCTACTACGTTGGTGCTGCTGCTGCTGTCGAGTGCTGAGACGCGACTGTCGCGATCGTGCGGCGTGGTGCCAAGTAAATGCTGCCTGCCGCCGATACTCACTCGACTCACTTAGTCACTCACTCACTCTCGCCCGGTGTGAGCACGATTGCGTTGGCGTATCTCTGGCTGCCTGCAGTGAGAAAAACACCAGAGTTTTGTTAGAAAAAAACCTCTATATCATTATTACATGTTACTTGCCTTTTTCTCTCTGTGTTTGAGTTCAGTTTCAGCTGCTGCTGCTGCTGCTGCTGCTGCTGCACTTGGTGCACTCTCTCGCCGGCCGGCTCTCCCTTCAACTCTCTTCAATATCTTTCTCTCAGAGGAGAGATCAAAATAGATAATGATGCAACCTGGCGGGAAAATAATAATAATATTTAATTAATAAATAAAACAATAATAAAGCCAATCAATATAATCAGTTTTTAAATATAAAAGAAACCCTTAAACACTGTCACGTTGCATTCCTTCGATATTTTTCAGATAACAGCTTGTTGGCAATTAATTCCAGTTGAAGATTATGAATTTATTGCACTCGAACTTGGCCAAAAACAGTGGCTGTAAAGCACTAGACCTGCAGTACCTCCCAGACAACCCCCACATCCCTTCTCCTCCTCCTCTGAGACCTAGAGAGCTCTTCTTATCGTTATCACTGTGCAACGGCTTCTTGATGTCTACGCATGACTTGCAGGCCTCCTTCCAGGGCGGGCTTATCGCAAAAGAACATTTTTTTGAACAGCTAATGGGGAGGGACTTTGACCACTGACTCAAAAGACTGGTCCGATGATTCCATTCCGAACACCTGTACGTCTACCTAGAATTTTGGTACTGATACCTGCTCTGCTCTGCTCTGCTCTGCTTTACCTAATGGAAAAATGCCTGCTTAAGAAATTTCTTGTTATTTAAAACAAATTTACGCCTTAAAAATATTTTAAATATTTTAGAGATATGATTATTATAGGGTTTTTTTTAATATTTTAGAGATATGATTTTTATAGGGTATTTGATAAAATCCTATAAATTGAGATGCAAATGCATATGAAAACGGGTCTTTCTTTATAGGAAAATGCTTGCCTTAGAAAATAATACAAATTTAATACAAATTAAATAGAAATTCACATTCAAAAAATATTTAAAATATTTTAGAGATTTGATTGTATTATTATTTTTAGGGTTTTTGGTAAAATCATTTAAATTGAGCTGTAAATGCATTTAAAACGGTATTTTCTTTATGGAAAAATGCCTGCTTAAGAAATTAATACAAATTTACATAAAAATAATACAAATTAAATAGAAATTTACATAAAAATAATACAAATTTACATAAAAAAAGGTTAAATATTTTAAAGTTAATATTATTTAAAGATTTTAGGTAAAATCCTATAAATTAAGCTAGAAATGCATTCGAAAGCGGGTCTTATTTTCTGGTTTTTACCTCCAGTCGGCCGGACACGGGTGCATTCACCTTTTTACAGACTTGTTCAAAGTCGAAACCTAACACTTTGAGCCCCAAGTTGCGTTTGCCTTGCCGGAGAAATTCTGCGTTTGAAATGCACACAAAATCAACAACAAGAAGCATTCGTAACAACGAGAGCAACAGAAACAACACCCCGCACAGCAACAACAGCAATAACAACAACATTAAGAATTAGTGGAGAAGCAACGTAAGCAGAACTCAAGGCCATTAAAGGGCAGGCCCCTCACTCTCACTCCCCACCCCCCTTCTTCCATTCCACATTCCCATAGTTCTATTTTCTTCACGCGCCTGTCTTAATTTGCATGCAAGCTGCATGGTGTCTCTTTCTGTTGCATTGATCGAGAGAGAGCACAGTCGTGGCGACAGAGAGAGAGAGAGCGTTGCAGGCTTGGTATCAAGTTATATATGGTTAATATAAATGCCGTTTACTTGTTATTCAACAGTTGGGTAAGAAGGCAATGCAATTTATATTTTATATGCAATGTGCACATGTGTTAGGTTGCTGAAAAATATCTAACAACATTTACAATGCACTCTCTCTCGCTCTGACTCTCCCACACATACAGTGGCGGCTGCAATTATAGTGCAAATTAAAATATTGTGAATATTAATTTTTAAATCAATATTAAACTTTCATAAGTTTTATTTTTTTAAATAAATTCTAATTGATAATATAAAATGTATATATAATTAATTATTTAATTATATTGATTAATTCCTTAATCAACCCACTGACCTACTTATATGACCTCGACTGTTGTGGAGAGCATGCAACAACTTGAGTGAATCGCAGAACACAACAACAACAATTTCGCACATGTGGTTTTTAGTGTTTTGTGAACTTTGTACCCTGGCTCAAAGCCCCCTCGCCCCTCACTTTCCCTGCTTCCCCGCTTGGAGCGCGACCGAGAAACCAAAACAAAATCAAAATCCAAAATGTTTATCCAAGCAAACCTGTTTTTAACGATGTGGCGGCGGCTGCATCCGAGTTGAGTTTTTTTGTTGTTTCTGTTTTTTTTTAGTCGTTGTATTATGAGTTTTTTTTATTAGCTGCTGGCAGCGCTGCTCCCCGACTTGTTTACACTGTTATTTGTATTATTTTCGAGCTGGGTTATGGCCGGGATTTAGATTTGTTGGGGGGAAGGTTCAACTTTTTGGCTTTATCAGTTTTTTTTTTGTATTTTGGAGGCCGTGGTTTTTATACGGGGGCTTTTGGTCTCCACAGGTCTCCGTTTCTCAGTCTCATCATTACACCAACACTAACACAAACACTAACACGCGCACACACACACACCTGCACTTAATTCGGTAATCTGCTGCGTTCACCGTTTTTCTTCACACTGCCACCAACTTGATGCTTTCTTACGTGGTGAGAGGGAGGGGGTGGGGGTTGGTACTCAGGGGGTGGTTTTTGACAGCTCTGCCCTTTGAGGTATTTTTTTTAGCTATTTTAACGGCATCGTTTAAGATCTGACAAAGAAGTATTTAACAATACGAGACATTTTTTGGGAGAAGAGATCTTTAAAAAAACCAAGATAAAATGAAAATATTTGAAAATATTTAAGCTTATTTTTAGGTCTCTACTTTTCAATGAAGAATTCAAAATTAGGTAAAATCGTAATAAACAAGTAAAAATATTACCAAAATAACAAAATTTGGGACAAATAATACTTAAAAATTGGTAAAAATAATATTCAATTAATTTAAAATAAAATTAAACTGTACACAAATGAAAAATCAATTTGTTTAAAGCATTAAAACCAAATTTTAGGCGTTCAGAGATGTATAACAATGAATAATTTGCTTGTTTTTTCTATTAATTTAATTTAAAATAAAAAACATTAATTACAACCTAAAAGAAAACCTGTAATTCAAAAATGTGCAATTGCGCTTACGTTAAATGTTTACGTACCACATTATTTGATTACGTTCCTGTTCTTTCCAACACTAGCCATCAGCTGTTTCTTGAGTAACTTGACTCGTTTTCTAGCACTTGCTACACCATGTTAATCGATTGGTAGTATTCAAAATCAGCTGTTTCTTCAGCAACATGACTCGTTTTCCAACACTGGCTACTCCATGTTAATCGATTGGTATTATTCAAATCCAGCGATTACAAACCGTCAATCAGCTGTTTCTTCAGCAACTCAACTCACTCGCTGCTGGGGCGAAAGCGTCCCAAAAACTTACAAAAATGGCACAATTCGAAAAGGAAATCGTGCAGGCAGTGCTGATAGCCGACAACAATGTGTGGAACTTCAAGCCGCTCTCCGACGAGGGATCCACGGTGCGTATGCGTATTCATGCCGGGCGGCCACGAGTCGAAAGTTTTACCTTTTTCCCCCCTGAACAGGCTCTGCTGCCGCTGGTGAATGTGAGCATGCTGGACTATGCGCTGATCGCTCTCAATCGCAGCGGTGTGGAGGAAGTCTTTGTGTACGCCAGCCTTTACCTGCAGGACGTGCGGGATCACATCAAGTGAGCAAAAGATGATGCAATTGTGGCTAAAACTGGTGTTATTTGATGTTATTTGCTTCTCTTTTAGGGCCGGCATTGCCACGTACGCCTCGTGGTCCTTCAAAATGACCGTCCATGTGATTGGCGGCGAGGGATGTCGTTGTTTTGGCGATGCCATGCGAGATCTAGACGCCAAGGCTTTAATACGCGGCAACTTTATACTCCTCGGAGCAGACACGGTGACCAATGCCGATCTGCGGCCTGTGCTGGAGCAGCACAAGCGTCAGGCCAAGTTCGACAAGGGCACAGCCGCCACGCTGGTGTTCAAAGAGTGTTCCAACAATGTACGCACAGGCAATGAGCTTCTAATAGCCGTGGACCGGCGCAACGATCGCCTGCACTACCATCAACGTCTGAAGGTGCATCAGAAGGAGTCACGCTATCAAATCCCACTGGACATCTTTCTGGGCAATTCCTGTGTGGCTTTGCATCACAATCTTCTCGACCCGCAGATAGCCATTGGCTCCCCGTCCATGCTGTCGCTTTTCAGTGATAACTTTGACTTTCAGACCCGTGATGACTTTGTGCGCGGCCTGTTGATCAACGAGGAGCTGCTGGATAGCAGGATTTATGTGGCTCTCCTGCCCGATGCTCAATATGCGCACAAAGTGAATAGTTGGCCTGCTTATCAACTGGTTAGTCGGGATATTATCAATCGTTGGGCCTATCCTTTAGTGCCCGACATGGGCGTCTACAAGCTGCAACAGCAATATGTCTTCCACAAGGATAACATCTACAAGAGCCACGAGGCGCATGTCTCCAAGGTGTCGCTGCTCGAAAATGTGGTCATTCAGGCGGGCAGCCACGTCGACAGCTGCGGCACAGTGATCAGTGACAGCGTGATTGGTTTAAATTGTCGCATTGGCAAGAATTGTCGTCTAACGAATGTCTTTTTGATGGAAAATGTCACTGTCAAGGATAATTGCCGGCTGGAGCATTGTGTTTTAGGTGCCGGAGTTATCATTAACGAGGATTGTGTGGTGAGCGAAGGCTGTGTTTTGGGTGCCAAAAGTGTTTTGCCTGCCAAGACAAAGCTGGCCAAGACTTTGATCACCAGCACGCCGAACAGCAGCATTGCACAGCAGCAAACTGATGAGCAGGAGGAGGCCACAGGTGAGAAACCTTCCTCTCTTTCGAATAATTCCTTAATTTCCTTTTCGTTTGCAGTGCCACTCGAGTCCCTGGGACCTCAGGCCTTCATAATCAACGATCTGACCTCTGGCGAACCCGAAGACTCGGACGGCGATGACTTTTTGCCGCAGCAACCCCTCAGCATACCCAAAATGGGCGATCTGTTAGGGCTGCTGGATGAGCTGAGCTACTGCAGCGATCACAGCGAAGATGATGATGATGCCTCGCGGGCGGTGACGCCTTTGCCTGATGACACCAACAGTTAGTCGAGTCTTTTTCTCACTTTAAATGGGTTTTAGTTTCATTTTCTACCCTTTTTTGCAGTTTTCCTGGGCGAGGTTATTGATTCCCTGACTCGCGGCTATCGGGAAAAGTCCAATCCTGACTTTCTTATTCTGGAAATTAATTCTTCGCGTTATGCCTACAACATGTCCCTCAAGGAGGTCAACTTTAATGTGGTTAAGGCTGTCTTTGGCATGCAAAACATTGTAGAGCCCGCAAACAATAATGTTTTGGTGGCCATAAATGCGGCCTTTAAGCAACTGGGACCGGTTGTCTCCAATTATATTAAAAGCGAGGATGCCATGTTGGATTGCTTGAAGGCCTTGGAGGTTCTCTCTCTCACTCTCTCTTTCTTTTTGACTTCAGATTGATGTTCTTTCTCTCTTTTTTTGAATGCAGGATGTTTATGAGGAGAATTCTTTGGTCAGGGAAAAAATCTCTCAGATTGTTCACTATTTGTACGACAAGGATTTTGTCTCTGAGGATGCCATTCAGGCCTGGTACCAGCAATTGGATGACCAGGAACATGCCCAGCTGCGCCAGAGCCTAGCCAAGCTTGTCCAATGGCTGGAACAGTCCAGCGAAGAAGAGGATGATGAAGAAGAAGATGAAGAGGATTAAGCTTACCTTTTGTAACTTTGTAAATTCCTGCAAAATAAAAGCAAAAAAACTATAAAATCATCTTATTTTAAACTCTTTTTTTATTGCCGTTCATTTTCTATACAACTTTCAATGTTTTTGTGTAATAAATTCTATTGTAGATTTTGTATAATATAATCAACGGTTCCTCGATCGTCCTTTTGCTTTATAAAATTGAGGCAAATGAGGACTTAAGCGGCTGCTAAAATTGTTGCACCTTGTTTTTTGTTTTTTTTTTTGTATTGCAACAAATTGAAATTCAATTCAATTTACATTTGAACTCTAAACCTTAAAAGAGAAAGAAAAAAAAAATAAAGGGGGGAAGAGCTTCTTATATACATCTCTCTATTTGATGTATTCGAATTCATCCCCAGAGAGAAACTCCTCCTCAGACTCCTTCATCGACTCGATGGTGATTTGAGTGTCGTCGGTGGCCGCTGCATTGGGTGAACGCTCGGCGGGCTCATTCCTGGGCTCTGCCTCTGGCTCTGGCTCTGTTTCTGCCTCTGGCTCAGCCTCGGCCTCCGCTTCTGCCTCCGCTTCTTCTTCTGCTTCTGCTTCTGCCTCCGCTTCTGCCTCTGCCTCGGCTTCCGCTTCTGTTTCTCCCTCTGGTTCCAAATGATGCTCTTCCATTTCAGGCTCTGTTTCTTGACCTTCTGCCTGCTTTTTCTTCTCCTGCTGCTGCTGCTGCTTCTCCTCTTCCTTCTTAACTTCCGCTAAATGCTCGGAATCGTCTGAATCCAGCTTTTCCTCTTCATTAACCTCCTCCCCTGACTCTTTCCCTTTACCAGCTTCCTTATCCCTCGACTGCTTCTCTTTCTTCTCTTTCGTTTTCGCTGTCTTCTGGCTGTCTTTTGAGTCATCCTGCTCCTCCTCCTCTTCTTCCTCATCCTTGACTTGATCATCGCCACGTTCCATACTCTTGGCAATGTCCATGGTTATAAACTCCAGACGCGCCTGCACGCTCTTCTTGAAGACATCGCTGTTGTTGCTGCTAAACAAATTAGAGCGCACTTCCTCCAGGCAACCCTCAAAGACCTTGTTGTCCCCGTTCAAGTTCTGGGTAAGAATCAACAGCGTGGTGAGGTTTTTCAAGAGGCGTATCATTCGCGGATTCTTCACCAGACCCTTGTTCATCTCATCCACGGTCAAAGCGGCCTTGGCCCGGCACTCTTCGCGCATATACGTAGGCGAGATCATGGCCTGGACATTGGGATTACGCGTGAGACTGGACGACAACTCCTGCACTTTCGTTAACTCAAACATGAGATCCACATTGTTCTTTTCTATAGAAACAATATTGTAGGCATATTGCCGCTGGAAATTATCAGCAATCTGACGGCGATGACACTCTCCATTCTCGTCCTGATTAATCATCTCGGCCAGGGCCAACTCGGCGGTGCTATTCATCTTGTTTAGCCGCTGTATACGATCAGCCTTCACTGCAATATGCTTCTGCAGGTGCACCAAATGCTCAAGCAAAGTGTTCGAGTAGCTGTGACGATGCTGATGCTGCTGCTGCTGCTGCAGCTGCTGATGATGATGATTGTGATGATGCCTGGCCAACTGCTGACGAATGGGACTCTCGGATACCGAATCCTGACCCAGCAAAGGATCGCTCTTGTTCAGTTTCATGCTCAAAGCCTTCCGGGCATCCGCATTGTTGCTGGCCAAATGCTTTTGGGGACTCCCTGCGCCGCCACCTGATCCCTTCTCCACCTTCTTTTGCAAATAATTACTCGAAAGATTGGCCGTAAAGCCTAGGTTAGTGGTAAAGCCAAGGTTATTCGTCTGATAGATGCACATCAAATTCGGCCGGAAATCCTTGGTGAAGCTATGCAGCGGCAACATTTCGTGAAAGTTCTCCGACACAATCTCATAGTCCGGTATGGCGTGAGTGCCCAAGCCGGGCCGCTCAAAGGTCACCCGGTACATGGCATTCAGGGAATCATAGGCAGCCACGGTACCAGCAAAAATACCATCCTGCGGCGAACGTAGTCTTGCCGTCACCTTGGTGCCCAGCGGCAAAGGCATTGGTATCTTTTCGGGCATATCTGAGAGCAGCATTGAATCCTTAAACTCCCCAGGCTTTCGCGATTGCAGGGTCCTAATGAGCTGACGCTTGCGATCCAACTCCTTGCGCTCTTCGCTGAAAAACTTGGCCGAACAGCGACGCGGCCTGCCCATTCGCCTTCGAATGTTGATCCACTCATGGCGATTGAGGAGGCGCGGACCCAGGCGTGGCGCCAGCTCGTTTACATGGGTCATCACCTCGTCGCGACTCTCGAAGAGCGGCCTGTCCACATACGAGTAGAACCACTCGGCAATGGCCCATTTGTGTGCCTTGGGCAGCTTGAGGACATTCCGTAGACGCAGACCAATCGACTGTCCAAGTCGTTTGTTTGCCGCTGCATTGACCTCCGCCTGGTTGGCCTCCTCTTCGGCCGCTGCCGCTGCTGCTGCTGCTGCTGCCGAACCTTTGCCCATCAAATGGGCACCGCGGCCGCTTTTTACCAGCTTGCCGGATGTCTGCTGCTGCTGCTGTTGCTTGTTTCCCAGCGCTCCTCCCTTTGCTGGCGTCTTCTTCTGTTGGTTCTTCTGGTTGGTTAACTGGGAATGCTGCTGACTGCTGTTCGAATTAGAGCTGGAGCCATCACTGGAACGCATGTAGCGAGAGACAACACCCTTGCGTTTCTTTAGAACCTTTGAGGGCGTCAGCGGGGTCTTGTGGGCAGAGCCTCCGCCGGCGGAGAGTGGCGGCCGGCCGGGCAGCCTCTTTGGCGCCAGACTCATGCGCAAAGGCTTGTCATCGTTGATAATGTTCTCGTCGTAGAACAAACGATTCTTCTTGCGTATGCGTGCCGGCATGCCGCGGGCATTGAGGGTCAAGATGGGTGCCTTTTGCACTTTCGGCTTGGGCGGCGGGGCGCTGCCCACGCGCTGCAATCCCAGGGTGGCCAGACTGAAGGCCGGCGGCTCTACTTGCTCCTCCTGTTCGCTTGTCTCGTTGCTGCTCTCCTCCTCCTGGTCGTCGTCGTCGTCGACGTCATTGTCATTGTCATTCTCTTCCTCCTCCTCGTCCTCATCGTCCAAGTGCTCCTCTTCCTCTTCTTCCTCCTCGTCAAGCTCCTCGCGATCATCGTTGTCGTTGTCATCGTCCTCCACATCCATGGGCTGCACTTTGCTGGGTCGTCCTCGCTGCTGCTGCTGCTGCTGCAGCTGCTGCTGCGGCTCCTCTTCCTCGGTTTGCATCAGCAGGGAGGCAGCTGACTTCCTTCCCCGGCCTCTCTGGGCTTCGGCAACGGGCATTCTCACTGGGCGAGCAACAAGACGACTGGAATTCAGGGAACAGATAGGATTTAAGGGGGATGAGTAAGCACAAGTGGGAGTAGAAGAAATAGTGGCCAGGAAACTAAGAACTACAAATAAAAAATAGTTGCCTTCCAAGGTTCCAACTTTACAAAGGTATTTTTTCCATGCAGAGACTGTACTTTTAGCAGACAACTTTGGGCACTCTAAATAATCAGTGTGGCCTTGCTATTCAACCAAAATAAGTACAGTCCTGCTGCTTTAATTGCAAAAGCTAAATATTTAAAAGTAAAAGTAAAAATGCCACAAAAGTGCTCATGTTTGGTTGAGTTTATTTCTTTTTTTTGTTTTGTATTTGTTTTTTTTACTCTCCGTACATAATTGTTGTAGTTGCTTCGTTTCGTATCTTTTGTTTTTTTTTTGTGTAATACTTTGATTGAAGGATCTCTCGTATATAAGTATGCATGTATGTATTATTTTCACAGAACAACAAAGACTTTTTACACACGCTTAAGCAGAAATATGACATCGAAAGAAGACGAAGAAGTTATCAATTATAGGAATTACAATAAAAAGTAAGGTTCACAAAAAAAAATATATGTATATATGTATATATATATAAAAAAAATTAAAAACACCTGACTTCTTCGCTCTATTTAATTAATTTTATTTAGTGTTGTGTTTTTTTTGTTT
The DNA here is from genome assembly GCA_008042515.1 of Drosophila truncata. Classification (NCBI taxonomy): domain Eukaryota; kingdom Metazoa; phylum Arthropoda; class Insecta; order Diptera; family Drosophilidae; genus Drosophila; species Drosophila truncata. The sequence continues at coordinate 99,962 of VNJQ01005066.1, read as the reverse complement.
GTTTTTTCGTTTTGTTTTCGTTTTTCGTTTCGCAACTTTGCTCAATACATTTGTTTAGGTTTTCCTCTTTAGATATATATATATAACAATACATTAGGCATAACAAATATCAATAATAATAGTAATAGTAGCATACAATAGTAATAATAATAATAATAGTTGTGTAATAATAATAACAGCTTTTCAATCTTTGTTTTTTTCTTCTTTTTTTTTGTTTATAATTTTAATTGTTTTTCCTTTTTTGTGTGTGTGTGTGTTGTGTGTGTGTGTTTTTTGCATCTGGTTAATTGTTGTTTACTTTGTTAATATTTGGATTTAGTTTTCTGTTTTCCCTCCAACGAACAACAAAGCAGAAACTGTTGTGTGTGTGTAAAAGTTAGGCACTAAAAAATAAAATGGACGTAGCATTTTGGGGGATAGATAGAACAGGGGGGCAATATTAAAATCGTGTAATACATTAAAATACAGATACAGATACAGATACAGGGGGGATTACAGATATATAGGGTAAGTATATATATAAATAAATAACAAAATGTGTTGTATTGAATTTTCCGTTTGCTCCTTCCTCTCTCTCTCATCTGCCCTCCAGCTTCCTCCTCCTCTTTAACTTAATGCTGCTTAGTGTTTGGGGGAAGGGGTTTCCCTTCTTCTTTAAGTTCTTCTTAGTTTCAGTTTTGTCCTTTTTGACTGTTAATTTTCGCTTAGCTTTTCTTCTTTGTTTCCACATTGCCTTAATTATTTATTATTTAGGGAAACGCCAGACGTTTCCGGGGGGTTTTATCTTTGAATAATTATTGTTTTGTCGTTTCTGCTCCACCTTACAGCTCCTTCTGAATCCTGCTTCCTGCTTCCTTCCATCTTCCATCTTCCATATTCGCTGCTTTTAAAGCCCGCGCTGATTGCCTAATAACCTTGCCTACTAATTCATCCCTCATCTTCTGCTTAGACATTGAATCGCGTCTCGGAACCATCGGCCAGCATCAGCGTCACCGTGCGATTGTTGATCCACACCAACTTCGCCAGTCGCATCGGATTCAGGCGCGAGACATCCGGTATGGGGGCCGTCGAGTAGCCTTTGGTGCAGCGCGTCTGCGACTGACCCAAACCGAACATGCCCGTCGATGTTTGCCAGAAGGAGAGCCGATTCTCGGCGCAGGAATACGAGACGAGGTACTTGCCGTCCGGCGAGAAGGCCAGCGAGGTGATGGGATGCGTGTGCGCCGGTATCATCTGGCACTTGTTCTGCCGCAGCTCATAGATGGCCAGGTTGCCGCTGTTCGCGCCCACGGCAATGCGTCGCGTCTGGGCGCAATGCGAGATCTGATTGAACTTGCAGATCGAGGGACACAGCTCCGCCAGGCCGCGACTCTTCAGCTCATTGCTGTCGACACAATGCAGGGCAATGTCCATTACCTCCACCAGAAGGCCAGCAATCTCCGATTGCATCTTATCGATCAGCATCTCCACGCACTGCAGTATCTCGCCCTTGGCCTTGTGCAGGACGGATTGGGTGAGCGGCGTATTTATAGACTGTGCATTCTGCTGCATCGTATTATACCTGGCCACCTCACGCGCCATTGTGGTAATGAAGGCCGCCGGCCTGGCGGTGGCTATCAGACGCAACGCATGCCTGGCTGTTCGGCAGGCATCCGCCTGCGGTGTCAGCGGCAGCTTGTAGTTTAGATTCGGCACTGCCTTGCCCTCGCACGAGATCTCTAGAAGGCCTAGCAGCACCTTGGACACATCCAAGTACGGCTCCCACACGGTGAATCCTCTGCCAAGGAGATCAATGGCCGCTCGTCGCAATGGCGTGTATTGTGGCAGCTTGGGCGAAGGCGGCGCATACAGCAAATGGGCCAAAGCCATCGATGTGAGGCGTGCCAGGTTGTTGGCTATGCCAAAGCCTTCGACAACGCTGGATTTCCTTCGCTCACCACCCACCAGAGTGGCGCCCGTGGCCAGGCTTATGCTGCCGCGATGATTGGGCGATTCCTGCGAGATATCCTGACCGAATTCGGCTCCAATCACGCCCAGGAGAATGACTGCCGTGGTCTGCTTGCGTTTTAACTCCGACAGACTGGATGGTTTACGTATTATTTCCTCTTCCTCCTCCTCGTAGTCCTCGTCTTGGTGATTATCGGTCACACCACCGCCTGTTCCCACATTTCCTACATTTCCGCCAGCTCCTCCGATGCCACTTGAACCACCGGAACCAGCATTGCCGCCGCCGCCGCCGCCGCTGCCATTGGCCCCTGAACCGGAGTTAGCCCCACCCGCCGGCTGACTGAGCAAAGCCAACTGCTGCTGGGCCCCCACAATGGGTTCCGTGTGCGTGTAGAGCGGCAGATATTGTGCCCAGCTCTCCACCAGCTGCTTGCGTCCCTTCTTGCCCATGCGGGTTAGCTCTCCGAGCAGTATTTGCTGCGCAGCCTCCCTGATTTCGATGCAGTGATGCTGCCAACGTTTGACCATCATTTCCACCTGCGGACGCTTGAATTTCTTGGGCTCCAAAGCCTCAATCTTATCCGGCAGCAGGAAGCAATGGTGGGTGGCCAGCAGACTCCAGGCATGTTTTATTTGCGAAATGTGGTGGGCCATCAGCTCTTCGCGCTCCTCCTCGTTGCTTAGGGTGGAGTCAGTGCGCTGTGCCAAACGCTGCAGCTTCTTGTGCTTCTCGCTGTCCGGCAGAAAGGAGGCGGCGCTCATCGAGAGCAAAGTATTGGACATGGCCACCAGAGCGAGAATGTGATTGGTTGTCAGCGTGGTGCTTAGCTCCCAGTGCAGTCGCGATGTAAATACGGCTGTCAGATGCTCCAGACGCTGCAGTTCCTCGGGCAAAGGACGCTTCTTTGAGCTCGAAGGCAGCTGAATGCCCGGCGGAATGGCATAATTGTTCTGCCACGTTGGCAGCAGCAAAGACATGTAGCCAGCCTTCGAGAGAACGCCATATGAGATGGGAACAATGGGACGCAGCAGACCCAAACGCGTCTCACACATTTTATCCAGATGCGGGTCAAGGCCCCAGGAATGCAGCAAAGAGAGCAGCAACTGGGCCACCTCCATCACATGTGTGACTTCCATTTTGGAGGCTATCTTGCTCTTAAGGTCCTGCTGCTCCTCATGCGGCTCCACGGCCTTTTGCAGACTCTCCACCTTGGCCTGCACCTTCTTCTCCACAATCTCCGTCTTCTCCTTGAACTTTTGAACCAAACCGTGCTTGTCCTTGTCCTTCAATATCTTCTCCACATCCACTGCCTTGTTCTTCACCTTGCTAAAGAAGTCCCCGATCTTCTTGCTGGCATCCAGATGCATTGACTTCCCATCTTTGGGGTTCTGCAGATGCACACCCAACGCCTCGAGCGTGGCCGGCGTCATTTGGGCATATTCCTCGCTGTGCAGCTCGAAAATCAATCCCTCGATGTCAAAGAACAGAATGTGACTCTCCGCGTCCTTGGGATTGGTGCGTAGCCCCTGAATAACCAACGGATTGCTGCGATGCTTCATCAGGAAATCAAAGTTGCCCTGATTGTGACCCTGCAGCTGTTGGAGCTGCGTGATGCCACGCTGCGTGGCATGCCGAATGGCGTTCATGTTGCGTGACTTCAGGCCGCGGAAGAAGTGAACCGCTGGATTGGCCATTCCCATTTCGCTGGCACTAGAGGCACCACCATTCGAGCCGCCGCCACCGCCGCCAGAACCACCGCCATCCTCTGCCTGCTCGTCGCAAGCGGAAAGCACTTCCTCGGCCAACATGCCATGTAAAACACGATCCAAGTGTCCCGTCTCCATTTGCCAAACGTAAACGCTGCCATCGGAGCAGCCAACAATGAGGAAATCATCCAAAGGACGCCACTTGATGGTCACCACGGGAAACAAATGGCGACTGGCCAGCGTCACGCACTTCCTTTCCTGCAGGGAGACCAAAGTAACCGAATGATCCGAGGCCACCGAGCAGATGCACTTCAATATCCGGGGACTACAGCTCTCCGGCGGCACCAGGAGCTGTGTTATCTCACCAGCATGGACACAGAAACGATGCAGCAGACTGCCGCTGTACAAATCCCACAGGCAAACAGCAAAATCAATGCCGCCCGACAGCAAATGTGACTTCTCGTACCGCGAATGGATCATCGAAGGACACAGCAGGCAATTGACTCGCCCGCGATGGCCATAAAGGATCTGATGCGAAGGCCAGTCGCTGAAATTCTGCTTGATGCCCACCAGCAGCTGCATCATCACCGTCTGGGTGGCCGGAACAATTACAATGCTGCCATCCTCGCGTCCAATCACCAAGCGGCTTTGCTGCGGCAAATAAATGCTCGAGGTGAGCTTCACCGGTGACTCGGTGATGCGTGAGAGCTGATCCAGAATGCCCACGGGTGGAGGATCCATAATTGACCAAGCCTCCACCAACGAAGTGCAGACATGCGGCTTGAGGACACGCGGCGGCATTTGCTTGGCCTGCAGTATGCTTATATTGTCCAGCGGGACTTCAGGGACATTCCACACCGAAATGTAGCCCTCCGAGTCGCCGCGTAGTAAATTATGCTGACCGCCAGTGCCCTGGAGCAGCTTCATGGCCGGCGGGCAGGAGAGTACCTTATCCCCAGCATGTTGCAGGACGTAGTACAGGTAAGGGGCATCGCGAACGACGCTCTTCGAGTGAAACTCCTTGTTGTCCGGAATGCAGTTGGCGGGCAGCTTGTACAGATAACCCTTTCCCTCGTCCGTCCACAGCATAACGCGGTCCGAGGTGATGAAATCGCCGCCCTGCCATCGCTCCCGGGCGGGGGCAATGACAGAGCAAAGGACGGTAAAGTCGCCGGCATCGTAGATTTGCCAATATTTTGTGCAAACAAGGAGAACCGTTCGCTGATTCTGGGCGCAGCAATTCATGGTGATGGCATTCAAGCATCGAATCTCCTTCGATTCATTCTCGTAGATGGGCTCCGCATGCTTATTCTCGTTCCCTGTGAGGGTCCACACCTTGACAGTGCCAGTGGTGGTGATCGCGAGCACCACATCATCCTTGCGGCGCATCGGACGCAGCACATGAATTGCGGAAATCCAGTCTGGTTTCACCTTCGAGCTGAGCACGTAGATAACCTCAAGGCTAAAGGGATCCATGACCATAATCTCAGCATAGTAACCGATGCAGAAGAGACGAACATCCTCGCTGTTGGCCGTGTGATAGCTTTGGATTTGTGTGTGAACCTGCGGCAGCTTCACAGCCTCCATGCACTTGCCGTCTGTGAGATCCCAGGTGCACATCTCTCCGTTCTCCGACGAGCTGACCAGAAAGCTATTCTCCGGCAGGAGAGAGGCACGCACCAGGCACAGCACTGGGGCGGAGTGGCCCACTAGGAGGCAACGCGGTGACATCTTCAATGTGCTGGGCTCCACTTGCCACAGGCAAATCTGTCCATCGTAGCAGCCGGTAACCAGCGTTAGCTGATCATCCGAAAGGAACACGCTGGAGATGCAATGCGTGGGCGCTGTGGGTCCCCAAAGGACCACCGGAACCACCAGATTGTTGCTCACCATGGCGGCGGATCAGGCGGCGGGTTTTACTCACGCTCAGTGGAGCGTCGTGCTTCAACTGCTGCTCCAGCTGCTGCTGCTGCTGCTCCTCCTCCTCCTCAGCTCTCTTCCCTCGAACTGCTCGGCTGCTGCGGCTGCTACTGCTGCTGCTGCTGCTGCTACTGAGGTCTCTGTAAAAATGGTTCTTGAGTAAACATTTGCTCACGTCCACAATAATGGTGGCGTTGTCGCCTGTGTGCGTCGTCGTCGTTCGAGTGCGTGAGAGTGCGGTACAGTGAAAGCTGCTAATCAGTGACTCACTCACTCGCCCGCTAGCTCGCTCACCCTTCAAGGTTGTTTTATTGCCTGAATTCTTGTGATCTTGACTAAAATTCTAGGTAGAAATCAAGCTAAAATTGATTATTTCGTTTCTAAAAAGGTCTAACAGTACTTGGAAATTGTTTAAATGGAAAATCTAGGATGAAAAATGAGTTATTTATGCCTCTAAAGCCTATATATCATCTTTAGAGTATGAAAAATCAATACTAGAATTGTGAAACTTTAATAAAAACCAAAGAAATAGTGGGAAAACACAGAAAATTTGATTTAAAATTAAATTTTTGAATTTTCGTCCAAGGTTCCCTGAATTCCTGTGATCTTGACTAAAATTCTAGGTAGAAATCAAGCTAAAATTTATTGTTTTATTAGGAAAATATTACTGAGAAGGCCTTTCAGTACTTTAAACCTTTGGAAATTGTTTAAATTAGGAAATCTTAGATGAAAAATGAGTTATTTGTGTTTTTAAAGCCTATATATCATCTTTAGAGCATGAAAACTCAATATTAGAATTGTGCAACTTTAATAAAAACCAAAGAAATGGTGGGAAAAGGCAGAAAATTTGATTTAAAATTTAAATTTTGATTAATAGGAACAATGAAAGTTTATATTTAAAGGATCTTTTGATCTTGACTAATATTCTAGGTAGAAATCAATCTAAAATTTTTTCTAAGAAGGTCTTTCAGTACTTGGGACCTTTGGGAATTGTTTTAATGGGGAAATCTTTGATGAGAACTTAGTTATTTATGCCTTTTTAACTGATATATCATCTCTAGAGCATGAAAAATCAATACTAAAAGTGTGCAACTTTTATAAAAACTAAAAGAAATAAAGGAACAACCTCGAAAATTTGATTTAAAATATAAAAATTTGATTTAAAATTTAGAAATTTGATGTTAAAACATAGAAATTTGATTTAAATTAAGAAATTTGATTTTAAAATTAAAAAATTTGATTAAAAACTTAGAAATTTGATTAAAAATTTTGAAATTTGCTTAAAAAGAGGCAAAGAAGGTTTATAATTAAAGGAATTTCTGTTCTAAAGGTTTATATTTAAGGAAATTTCCATTCTAAAGCTCATTTAATGTGTTAATTCCCTAGGAAACCTTAAGGAAACAAGATTTATGGATTTATTTCTAATTAAAGAAGAAAAATTAGTGAAAAGACCTTTCCTAAGCAAGATTAAGAAGATATTCATGTAAATCCCTAGGAAATATCTCATCTGAGGTCTTCCTGAGGCTTCCTTAACTATAAATCTTACTCGAAAAGGTAGCTAATGATTATTTTTTCTACAATTTCCAAATAAAATCATAATTTATTCGAATATGTCAGTCAAAGATAAGGTTTCTCTCTCTCTCTCTCTCTCTTTCTACCGCCTAATTCCAGGTGACAACACTTGTCCCAGCGAGCAAGCGAGTGGCTTATCGAATCAAAAGTGAGTTCTCGAGTTCCAACCTGTGACAGCCTCCACTGTAAGGCCTCCACTTTGGATTGTCCAAAGATAAACAAGGAACGAGGCCCGGAGAACAAGGTATCGGGGCTCCGATTCAAGTTATACAATAGACGCAGCAACCTTGGGAGATGGAGTGCCAGCAGTGCCAGGAGCGAAACGGACATCGGACATCGGACATCGGATATTGGATACGCGTGAGTTTTGGCATATGGAAATGCTGACTATATCTGAATATCTGAATATGGGATGTCTCGCCAATTGAAAGACGATCAATTAATTGGACGGAGGAGACGACGCGGCGAGGCGACAATTTGGCATCGCAATTTGAGCGGATTTTTTTTTTTATTATTTTTGCTATCGCACACACACACACACTCTCTCTAGACTCGACTGGCACACGCACACAGGGACAAACAAATAATAATTGTAGATAACTTGGCATTTAGCTAACATTTTTCAGCCGTTTTCCGTATTGGGGTGGCGCGCGTGATTCCTCTTTTTTCGGTTCGATTCGGTTCGAACTTTATTATCCGCTGCTGCTTACGATGTCGTCTTTGATGATTATTATTGATCCTGATCCGCGGACATGCTGCATTCCACGGGCGGACCTCTCAATGTCGTCGCACGATTCTAATTTATGGGCGAGCAGACGACGACCAGCAACCACCCCCCGTTGGAGCACACACACACTTTTTCTGCCGCCGCCTCTGCCACTGCCTCTGCCTCTGCCTCTGCTCGGTTCCACAATTACAACACACACGTTGCTGCCTGCTGCTGCTTGTATTGTTGTTGTTTTACTGCTGCTGCTGACTATTGTCGCTGGCTGTATTTGTTTTTGTTATTGGCCACTTTTTCGTATTATGCATATTTCCATTTTTCTCGTAGAACTGTTGCTGTTTTTTTTTTTCGTGGCTCCTGCTTCTTGCTTTAGTTTACTTGCTAAATTACGGTTACTTGTGTGTACTGTGTGCACTTTCGGTTGCGGGCCCGTTATTTTTTCGCTGTATTCCGTTGTTTCTATTTCGTTTTAGAAGCTTTTCTTTTTCTATTTTTCTATTTTTTTTTTCCGCACACGAAAGTGTTTTATCGACCGTGGGCCCATAAAAAAAATTTTTCGATAGGTTTTGCGTGTGCGCAGGGTTGTTGCGGCGCCGACGACGAATGTGGGAAGTAGTGGGAACGACGACAACTCTGCTCTAAAAATTTAATATTTTCCTCCAATTGTTTATATTTTCACAGATATCACAATGCTGGCGTAAAAGGCGCCTGGCAAACGTTACGGACTTAGGACTAAACGTAATTGGAAAGGGTTTTACGCATTCACGGGGGCTCCAAGAGCGAGCCCACATGTCTGCTTTCACAATGTTGTTACTTTTCTTCAGCCAACGGACATTACTCCCGCCGCATCCAAAGGCAGGCAATATTGCAAAATCAAGGCATTTGGGCTCTATAACTCGGACAACACAATATAAACACGCTTTGGGCAGATAATTGGTTAACATTTGTTAAAGGCTTTAACCGGAGAATAGCCACCAAAGATCCATCATCATCTGCCCAATTGACAGGAAGGTGATTCTTCGGTTGTGTTTGCATGGGAAACCAAGGCTTGCCTTGTTGTTGGCCTGCGTAGCCGGCATTTAAGCTTTAATAGTAATAGTTCCTTGTGGACTCACTCACCGCTGGGTGCAGTTTCTGCAATTGTTCGGTATCCTGTTGCCTGTTTATTTTGAATTCCAAACACAAAATACACAATGCCGTAAGAACACACACTTTTGAATGGCCAGCAAAGAAACACTGATTGGTGCTGCCAACTCGTTGCAAGGAAAAGGCGCGCGTGCCGCGCAATAGAGCCACGAACAATCGATTTCATTTTTGTGGAGAAAGTTGTAATTAAAGTATAAGGATATATTCGTTTTGAATTTAGATATCGGGTTAAAACACTTTATCGGCTATTTGAAAGTGTTTTTGTCGAATATTTGCAATTTGCAATTGATGGCCAGTATCTACACGCGAATCGACCACCCTGCCGATAGTCCGATAGTTCTTTACTGCAAACAGCTGATTGCACTCTATAACTGAGCATATGTGGTTTTTCTTAGCAATATGTTGTTTGTCTACAAACATAGTTATTAAAAAATTAAATTATTTAAATAATTAATTAAAATTAAAATAAATTAAAATAATAATTAATGAAATAAAATAATTTAGTGGCTCTCCTAAGTCAAACTCTATTAGTTTTTTTGCAAGTTGTCACATTTTTGCCTGGTTTAGGGTATTCTCCGGTCGCTGTGCCTTCCCGCTTTTTGCCGTGTTTTGGTTTTTGCGACAACGTAGCCGCTTTGACTTCTCCCACATCCACATCCACGCTGGCTATGGCGCACTGACCATGCCAATAATTGAATTAGTGCCACTGATTGACGACTCCTCCGACCCAAGCAACGATGCAGCATTGGTTTTACCTCTACAAGCTGCTGCTCTGCACGGTCCTCCCCCTCCTGCTGCTGCTGCTGGCGACTGATGTCAGCGGTCAAAAGCACTTCACCAAGGCCCGGAAGCTGGAGCTGAGGTGGTTAACTAATCTCCAATCTCTAATCTCTCTCAGTGCTAATCTCTCTCTGTTTTCATAATCCTTGCCCAGGGAGGATGTGCGCCGCATGTTCCAGCATGCCTACGAGGGCTACCTGCGCCACGCCTCCAACTATGACGAGCTGCGACCCCTCACCTGCGATGGCCACGACACCTGGGGCAGCTACTCACTGACCCTGATTGACGCCCTGGACACGCTGGCCGTCATGGGAAACTTCACGGAATTCCGCCGCGTCACCCAGTTGCTGGAGCAAAAGATGAATTTCGATCGGGACATTAATGTCTCTGTCTTCGAGACGAATATCCGCATCGTTGGTGGCCTGCTCTCCGCTCATTTGCTGTCCAAGCGGGCCGGCATTGATCTGGAGGAGGGCTGGCCCTGCCAGGGTCCGCTTCTCCGCTTGGCCGAGGACGTGGCCCGGCGTTTATTGCCCGCCTTTGACACAAACACCGGCATGCCGTACGGCACAGTCAACCTTCGCTACGGCGTGCCCAAGGGTGAGACTTCGGTCACTTGCACGGCTGGCGTAGGCACTTTCCTAATCGAATTCGGCACGTTGAGCCGACTGACTGGAACCAGCATCTACGAGGAGGTTGCCATGCGAGCGGTCCACGCTTTGTGGGCCCACCGCTCGTCCATTGGTCTGTTTGGCAATCACATTGATGTCCAAAGTGGACGCTGGACGGCTCTCGACTCGGGCATTGGCGCCGGTGTGGATTCCCTCTTCGAATACCTGGTGAAGGCGTCCATGCTGCTCAACAGGCCCGAGCTGCTGGAACTCTTTCACGAGGCCCGCGCTGCCATTGACAAGTATATGCGGAAGGAGGACTGGTATGTGTGGGTCGGCATGAACAAGGGCCACGTCACTCTGCCTGTCTTTCAGTCGCTCGAGGCCTTTTGGCCCGGTATACTCAGCATTGTTGGCGACACAGAGCCGGCGCTGCGTACCATTTCACGGTACATTGGTGTGTGGAAGAAGTACGGCTTCTTGCCGGAGTTTTACAACATAGCAGCGGGCGAGGCGTCGCCCAATCGCGAGGTTTATCCCCTGCGGCCAGAGCTCATCGAATCGGCAATGTATCTGTATCGGGCGACGCGCAACGAATATCTGCTAGAGCTGGGCGAGCACATGCTGGAGACCATAGAGTTTAGTGCCAAAACCAAGTGCGGTTATGCCACGGTAAGGAGTTCAGAGAATCCCGAAATGTATTCATAAATCAAAGCTTTTGGGATTAACAATAATTTTGATAAATTCGATAAATTCGATCATTTTGATCATTTTTATAATTTTGATAAATTCGATAATTTCTATAATTTCGATCAATTCGATCATTTCTACAAGAGAATCCCAAATGTATTCATAAATCAAAGCTTTTGGAATTAACAATAACTTTGATAAATTCGATAATTTTGATAAATTCGATCATTTCGATAAATTCGATTATTTCGATAATTTCTATAATTTTGATAAATTCGATCATTTCTATAATTCCGATAACTTCGATAAATTCGATAATTTCTTCGTTTTTTTCACAGATTCGCAATGTTGTCACCCATGAGAAGGAGAATCGCATGGAATCATTCTTCTTGGCCGAGACAAGCAAGTATCTGTATCTGCTCTTTGACGAGGATAACTTCCTGCACGACGACGGCTCTGGTGGCGAGTTGCTCTCCACCGAAGACGATGTCTGTGTGGTGCAGGCAGGCGCCTATATTTTCAACACAGAGGCCCATCCCATGGACATGTCGGCGCTGCATTGCTGTCATGCCCACAAAGAGGACATTTACGCTGGCCTGGATCTGCAACGTTTCAGTGCGCGTTCCATTTTCGAAAGAAGCAGAGAGCGTCAGGTGGCCTTGCAGGAACAGTGGACACCACAGTGTCACCCGGAGAACTATGAGCATTACTACGAGCAGGAGAGGGAAAGAGAGCAGGCGGAGAAGGCCAGAACAGGAGGACAGGAGGCTACAGCTAGCAAGGATACTGCAGCAGAGCCAGCACCTACCACAACCATGGCCGTGGACATTGAGGTGTTCGATGAGTTTCAACAGCCAGCCGGCGATCTGTTGGTAAGCAACTTTGAGCGAATACGCGAGGAGCGGGAACTCAATCAGAGTCTGCAGCGAAGCGAAGTGCCGCGCAATCAGTTGACGGTGAGTGACCTGGACGATTTCTTTGCCCAGCGAAGAGAGAACTTTGCCAGCGCCGCCGAAGCCCTCAACTATGTGCTGTCCTTCATGGGTAACTTCACCATGGACGTGGCTTTTATCCGAGGTCTGCAGCTGTACGACACGAACATCAGCAGTGTTCTGGGTCCAGGCGCCCAGAAGGAGTACGAGTCGCGAATGCGTTCCCTCTGGCAGCTCTACGAACTGGAACAGCAGTATGTGGCCAATATTCGACTGATTCGAGGCCTGGGCTTGCTTAGTTTCCAGGCAGACGGCGAACGTATGCACAGCCACTTGGCCAATGTGCTGGAGAGCCTGGATAGGCCTGCAGAGCAGAATGTACATTTGGAGGAGGAGGAGGAGGAGGAGGATGCAGAGCAACAGACCAATGGCACCTCCTCTTCGTCGTCCTCCTCAGCTTCCTCCGCGATGCATTTAAATGATATTCGGGAAGTAATACTGCAGGCACGTAATGGTTATGCCTTTGCCATAGTCAATACCACTGCCATGCAGGAGTTTGCCCAACGCATCTACCTCGCGGGCACCACAGATGCCGTGGGACGCTACCGACCACTGCTAGAGCCTGAAGAACTACGTCAGGAGGAGCGTCTGAAACCCATGAAGCCAGCCGAGGAGCGGGAACTCTTTCGCTACGCTCGACGCATTATAGATTTTCGAAAACGAATGGCCGAGACGGTGGATCGCCTACAAACGCTAATGCAGGAGACTCCACTGGCCGCTGCCAAAGCAAAGAGCAAAGAATCTGCCAAGGATGATGCTCAGCAGGCAACAGGTCAGGCGGATGTGGCCACTGTTTATGCAGATAGCAAAGCTAAAGCTTTGGAGGTGACTCAAGCTGAGCCTGAGCCCAAGCTTAAAGAGAAAAAGCAGCTTACGGAAGCTGCTGCTGCTGCTGCTGCTGCTGATTCCGAAACGGAGCCCCAAGAGTCCGGTTCCGTTTGGTCACAGTTCGTGCAGACCATCCTGCGAAAGACCACCGTGCAGCGGGTAAAATTCGACGAAGCTGTGCTGCTGGAGAAGACGCGCAAGGCGCTGGAGCAGTATGCCGACAAGGAGTTGCCGCATCATTTGTTTGGCTGCCATCGACCGGAGTACATAGAGGCCTTTGCCTATCGGGACTTTTATCCAGACGCGCTGTAGTCCGGGCTCCCCGGGACCAACAACTACTACGACTCCTCCTAAACACGACTGATATATGTAGATAATATGTATTTAGTTAGTTAAGGGCACTGGGCTTGGCTTGGGAGCAGCAGAGAATCCTCAGACATCTCGCAGAGATTTAATTCCTTCATGGGGGATATATATTTATACCTTAAAAACAATTGGGAGAAGGTAGACCGATCCACTTTCATGCTTTTATTTGATATATAAATAATATCGATTTATTTCGATATATAATTTATATCGATTTATTTCGATATATAAATTAAATCGATTTCTTTTGATATATAATTTATATCGATTTATTTTGATATATAATTTATATCGATTTATATCGATATTTAATTTATTTCGATTTATTTTGATATACAATTTATATCGATTTATTTTGATATATCATTTATATCGATTTATTTCGATATATAATTTATATCGATTTATCTTGATATATCATTTGTATCGATTTATTTTGATATATAATTTACATCGATTTATAACGATAAATAATTTATATAAACGATATATATATTTTTTTTTAATTTAAAAAATTGTTTAAATTAAAAATAGATGAATTTCAATGTGTTTAGACAATGTCGTTTAGTGAATTAAGATTTTCCGATTGATTCCCAAGTTTTCTTTCCATTTAAGTTCCAAAATGTTGTACATTCTAAACCCGTAAGCAAGCATTTTAAGCATTAACAAATTATTTCAGAATAAATATAGTTAAAAGAAGCAACAGGACTCAGTGTAAATACCGTCAATCCCTTTTTTTGTTTATGGCTTTACTCAAAACATTACCAGGACTTATACTTATATATATTTAAGGAATCATACATCCCAGTGTGGGGGGTGTGCGTGCCAGCCAAGCCTGCATTGTAATTAAATTGATTTATTTGTGTATTTATGCATTCAATTAGATTCGATTAGGCCGGAAATTGGCGACATCGAGCAGGTTGCACAACTCTGCGGGGGCATAAACTTGGATTACGACCGAAGCACAGGATGTGGTATTGCTTCCACGCTCTCCTCCACTCTCCGCTTTACGGATTTGTGGCTGCGATTGTTTGGACACGCAATGCCAATCGCCCCCAAAAATGGGTTTATTTTCGGAAATTGCTGTTTTTACTTCAAGGATTCGGTTTTTTGGGCTTGTACCAAATTACGGCAACGACATGAAATGGAGCCAATAAATATATATGTTGCCCCCCTAAGAAACTTGCCATTTTTTAGGGTTAAACCTACACACACAGCTCCTACTTTACCTCCTCCGACACCCCGACGTTCTGACGTTCTTTTTTGCGAAAAACTGTGATTGTGGGTCACACCACAGGCAGAGCCTGCCTTGGGCGGTGGGTGCGTCATGGGGGGATGCGTACGTATGCCGTGCTGGCAGCAACATTGCCTGCCATCCGGCAACAATAGCAAAACTTTAATGAGTACAAGTTGCTGCCAAATGGAGGCAGCAGGCAGCAAAAGTGAAAAGACAGGCGGGCAGGCAGTAGACAGTAGACAAAGTAGAGGAGGACCTGCCGCCTGGCGCAGGTGTCCTTGCTGCTGGCTGCAGTCAAGTCAAACGAATCAAGCACGCCACCGATTGCGGACGGATTTACTTTGTATAGAGAAAGCGTTGCTCGCTCCTGCAGGCATCGAGGGAGCAACACAGGGAACTGTTGCAACAGAGAAAGTGAAACTAGAGGAGCAGCAGCAGCAGCACCATGAAGCCAGGAGGAGCACCCGAGGCCAATGGCGAGGGCGAGGGCGAAGAGGATGGCGAGGGACAGGATCATCATGAGGGCGATCCCCGACCGCTGCCCTACGACTTTGAAAAGGAGCTCATCGAGAAGTCCAATCGTCACATCAGGCTCTACGATGCCTTTGTGCCAGTGAGCCAAGGTACCAAGTCCTTTCTCCTTGCCTTTCTTGATTTATTTTAATTATTTATATAAATATTTTTCAGTTTATCCCCTTACCCGTAAGTTCTACGCCCAGTTTGAGCAACGTCAGCCAGCAAATCCGTTGCGTTACCTGCCCCACACCTGGCCAGAGAAGCAGCTGGAGCGCCAGCGTCAATTGGCCAGAGGTGTTCCACTTCTGGAGTCTCAAGTCTACGGATGGCTGCCGCTTCCCTGTCGTGATCGTGCCGCCGATTTGAATTTCCTTCATGCACCGAAGCTGCGCTGCGGAATGACGGTGCACGGGGAGCGTTTGATGGCGGAGAGGATTACGGAGCGGCCACCGTTCAACGGACTACGGTTCTTGCTTCACTAAATCCTCCTCCCATCGACCTTTAAATATTTATGTGATTTTTTTTTTTCAATCACTGTGACTTCAATTTCTAAATAGACTGCTTTCTGTGCTTATTGTAGCTTAAAAAGCCTTAAGAACTAATTAAGTTGCCCAAGTTTAAGGATTACACTTTAAAGATAAAGATAAGTTTTTAGAAGAACAAAACGAGGAGCTTCAATAACATATCCTGGCAGTGTTTTTGGAGCAAATGATTAATAAATAAATTTAAAATTAGATTTGTTAGGAGTTTCAAGAGTTTAAAATAAAATAGATACAAATTGCATTGAAAACCTAGCAGAACATGAACTCTGGGACAAAGGATATTTATTTTACGGATAGACAAATAAATAATACAGAATAAAAAATACTTCATTAAAAAATAAGTTTTCCAAGACTAAACTCCCTTTGGAATTGTTCAAACTTTGTTTGTTCTGTTAAAAAATTACGTTTTTTTTTAGTTTTTTGAAAAGCAAAATAAGGGAATCAAATGACATCCTGGCAGTGTTTTTGGAGCAAAAAGTTAATAAATAAATTTAAAAATAGATTTTTTAGGAGTTTCAAGAGTTTAAAATAAAATAAAAACAAATTGCATTGAAAACCAACCAAAACTTGAGCTCGTGGTTCATTCGAAAAGGGATTCTAAGTTTTTGGAGAGACAAATAAATAAATTAAATAATAGAATTAAAATAAATCTCAGATGGAATCTATTGACGAGCTAAAATTTTGGTTAATGATGTTTGGGAATGAAAGGTACAACTGACAGCCGAGTAGCATTGGCATACTACGACCTATACTCTTTGATCGTAGTATGCCATGCCTCTTCTGTCAGTTTAGTTCAGAAAAATAGTGTGTAAAATGCTAAAAAAAAAATATTGTCTAGATCGATTCTCCTGTTTTAGCAGACACCTAATTTCAAACTGCTTAAATTCGTTTAACATAAAATTATAATTGTAAAGCTTATTTTCTTAATTGTGGTTAATTTGAAATCAAATTCTTATTGAGTTGGCATCACCGCAGGAGTTACCAAGCAGCGAGTTGGCAGGCCGCTCTTAATGTTTACGTTCCGCTCTCATCATTATTTTGATTTTGATTTTCGCTGCTGCTGCCTTTGACCACAACCGGACACAAAACTGCTATAATTCGGATATAGATTCCACCTGGAATGATCCCAGCAGTCCCTGCCTAAGTTCCGACTTCTGAGCCACAAGGAGCCACACAAGATGGTAAGTGTAGGTGCGAGCAGTTTGCCGGCTGCGGCTGCGGCTGCGAAAAGGAATGCTAAATGCTGAATGCTGAATGCTTAATGGTGCCAAAGGTCACTACGTTTGATGGCCTTAATCACTATCGATTTCGGATTCGTGATGATGATCTCCGCCTCCATTGCAGGGTCACAAGGCACGTAAAGCGGCTGCCAGGGAAGCAAATGCTGCTGCTGCTGCTGCTGCTGCTGCTGCCCAGCCAACGGCCGCAGGATCAAAAGGGGACACAGCGGAGCCCAGGAAGGCGCCACAGAAAGACACATCTGAGCCAGGGAAAGCGACACAGCAACATGAAGACACATCTGAGCCAAGGAAGGCACAGCAAGCGAATCCGACACAGCAGGAAGGGGACACAGCAGCACGGCCCATGAGCAACGGTCATGACCAGTTCCTCGAGTCCTTGCTTCAAATGCTATACAAGACGTGTATGTACGCCATAAAAACGAGTTCTCTTAATTACTTAAAGTGCATAATTATTACAATTAAATTTAAACATCTGATAAGCAGGTTTTTTACGCTCCAATTTCTCTGTAAATTCAAAGGTTCCGCCACTCAGATTCAAGTTTAATTTGTAATTAAAACTTGTATTCAGATCTTTGGACTTTGACATTATTTTTCTTTTCATTTATTATTATTTTTCATGTATTATTTTTCGTTTAAATATTCCAACTTAAAAATAATATTTTTTGTTCAAAGAAATTAAACCCCCAAAAGAAAGGAAACTTAATTTTTAAAATATTTTCCAGGGCTACAAGTTCGACGTTTGGCCGAGTTTGTGATGTCCGAGCTGGGCGGCAGAGAGATTGTGGAAAACATGGCTGCGTGGTGTGCCAGGAATCCTCACATTTCCATCTGCCTGCTGGCCGCCGGCTTGGTCTTTTTACTGCCTTTCCTCATTATCTTTGGCTTTGGTATAGCCACCATGCTGATGACATTCACTGGCCTTTTGGTACTCGAAGGTTTGTCTCTGTATTTGAACAGTATTTTTCCTTTATAATCAAATGATTTTTCTCTTTCATGCAGGCACCCTCCTCACCATCGTGTCCATGGTGTTCTTCGCCTGTCTGGGCGGTTTCATCATTATGGTTCCTCTCTTTGGTGTGGCAGCTGTGGCCGCATATTTTGGTTTCTCTCAGGTTTATGGATTGTATGATGGTGGCATGGAGCGTCACAAGGTAAATCTCCTCAAAATGCTTAGGGAGCCGCCGCCGCCGAGCAAGCAAAGGCACATCATTCCACCGCCACCCGAGGCGCCCACATCGACTACATAAGGGAATAAGGTTTAATTCCCTTTTTCCCTTCTCCTACTACAACTTATCCTTACATACACACAAATATAGGTAATAAAAAAATATAAATAATAAATAAAACCAGCCCTGTCAGCATTTGGAAAGTTGTTTGTACAAAAATCAACTAGATGAGTCTTTTGCGAGTCGGAAAAGACTCGCATATTACTCGTATTTATGATAAAAAGAAGAAATTTGTTGAAATTCAATTTTACGAAGATTTCTTTGGATCTCCTGGCGGCATGAAAGACCATAAAAATAGGATACCATTATTTTTGAGGCACGAGTTTGACTTTCTAGTCGCTGCAGTTGTTGATCACCTAAATGAGTCCTTTGCGAGTCCCCTTGCTGGTTGAAAAAGACTCGCAAATTACTCGGAATTATGATAAAAAGAGGAAATTTGTTGAAATTAGAGTTTTATGAAGATTTCTTTGGATCTCCTGGCGGTTTGAAAGGCCATAAAAATAGTATACCATTATTTTTGAGGCAAGAGCTTGACTTTCTAGTTATTGCAGGGGTTGAGTTTTTCTTAGTTTTTGGTAATGTGAGTATGATTAATAGAATTTATTATTTATAAGAAATATGCTATGATTAAATAACGATTTCTAAACCTATAAATATACTAAAACAAAAAAATTCTTTCTTTCTTAAGAAAGTTTTTAAGTAAAACAAAACCGGAATTGATTAATATTTAGGTTTTTAGCATTTAAATTTAAATCGTAATTAAATTAAAGAAATATTAACCAGATTCTGGACATTTAAGCCAAAATTACTGGATTTTCTAAGAGAGGTCCCGGTCCCGTCTGGGTTAGCATTTTTTGTATCGCCTTTGTGACTATTTATTCATAGAATATAATCAGTTTGAGAGGAGTCGAAACAGACTCGAATGTGACTCGAAAAAAGGTGCTTAAATGCTGGCTGGGAATACTATGTGTGGCAGGAACGCTGGCGGGATCACTGGTTCAGGGATCCTTCGTATTTGGGGATCGGATCACCTTGCCTGCTGCTGCTGTTGTTGCTGCTGCTGCTGCTGCTGTTGATGCTGCTGCTGCTTCTGGCGATTAAAGTCAGCGGCAAACTCAACATTCTGCGGATTGCTGTGAAACAATTGTTCCATTAGCCGCGTGCTACCCAAGGAATTGGCCTTGGTGCCCAGACACATGTTGTACTGCGGCGCATCCAGTTGGATGTCGCAGCTAATGTCATGGTAGATATGAACGAGCGTTGGATCCGGGGCACGGAACACGCTCAGCCGGCGCCATTGTTCGGCAGCCTCGTTGTAGTCGAACGGCAGCTCGGCGGTGTTGGTGAGGAAACCCCTTTGCCGTGTGCCCACGCGTACAATTTTCTCCAGAAACTTGACATCCTCTAGGCCCCAGCCCGTAATGTCCTTATCAAAGCCATTGATGTCCTCATCTAGAATATCTGACTTGTAAATGGCACAAATGCCAAAGCCAAATTGCCGGAAATAACCGCTTTCATCGTCGATGCGAGGAGACTCTGAATTCGAATCCGAATCCGAATCCTCATTCGCTGCCTCTCTGCGCCTCTGCGGATCGTATTGGCTAAACACAATGGGCAGGTAGACCTGCTTTCCACGCTGCGTATGCATTCGCACCCGCTGCAGGGTCTCCACCTCGAAAACCATATCCACGTCGATAAAGAGTATAATATCCTCTTGCCGTATGTACGAGGAGCGAGCTGCCACATCCAGGGCCACGCCACGTGAGAAGGTGCTGCTCCTTTGGATCCAATTGACCTGCTGGTACACATGACGAGCATGCAGATCGTGTAGAAGTTGCAGGTGATCACCCAGTTCCTCCGACGAGCCAAAAATCACAGCCAGCAGGTCACAGTGTTGCTCTGCCCGAATGCAAACCCTTTCGTAGGTGCGCAGGAAACGCTCAAAGGTGCTTAAACGACCGGCAATGGGCAGGACAAAGACAATCTTATCCTGTGTGGGCGGCAGCAGACCGCTGGGCATGGTAAAGTGACTACTTAGCCGGGCCATACCATTCTGGAACAAGCTGCCCAAAAGACCTGCAAGAAAAATACAAGAAATTAGAAATATATCTTATCTTATTATATCTTTTATTTCGAAAAAGACTCCTCTTACTCTGCTGCAGGGTTACGTTGTAAAAATCCTCATCAAACTCCTTGACAAAAATCCCAGTGAAGGCACGCTGCACATAGAGATGCCTTCTTACGGGGACCGTCATCTTTTTCCCACGATATTTCTTGTAAATAAGCAGCAAATCCAATATCAAATCCTGACCATGCAAGGCATCCAGTCGATGATAGCCATACAACAGCTCCTTGAACTCAATCACACGTCCTCGTTGACGGGAATAATTGTTAATGTTCTCCATCACCTCGGTAATGACATCCTCGAGGCCCTCCCTCATGGCCGAGTCAATCTTTTGCTTGGGATTTGCCGAAGTGGCAGAGTAAAGACTGCGAGCAATGAAGGACCAATCCAACAGATCATCAGTGCTGGCGGGCACGAATTTATTCAGTTCCGGGCTGATGCCTGCAAAGCAAAAGAAGGAATGTATATTAATTCAAGTTTGGATAAGCAGCTTAACCAGGTTATCTCAATCCCCCCCGTCGACTTAGTTGGCCTATAAAAATCCCCGTCAGTTTGCGCATTCGCATTTATTTAGTTTGTATTTTCATGTTTATTTCTTTGCGCCACCCACCGGTCCCAAGTCAAGATGTTGTTTCAAGCTCTTCAGTCGCTCTTGATCATCTTACTCCTCCTCTTTTTCGTCGTCGTCCTGATTGCTGGTGAAGCCGAGATTGTGGCCGAGGTGAAGCTGCCAGAGGAAACCCTGGCCAGCTACTGGACGCATCAGGCGCAGGCGCAGCTTCAGCAGCGTTTGGCCAGAATTAAAGACTCTGCCATGGACCGAAGACAGGCCAAGAATGTGGTGATGCTCCTGGCTGATGGCCTTTCGATCACCACACTCACAGCTGCTCGCATTCTCAAGGGACAACGTGGCGGTGCTACGGGCGAGGAGGCTCTCCTGGCCGTAGAGCGCTTTCCCTATGCCGGCCTCAGTAAGACCTATTGCGTGGATGCCCAAATTCCCGATTCCGCCTGCACTTCCACCGCCTATTTGAGCGGCGTAAAGACTCGTGTGGGCTGCTTGGGCCAAAGTGCCAGCGGTGAGCCAGTGGACTCGTTAATGCAATGGGCCCAGCGAGCGGGCAAGGCCACAGGAGTGGTGACTACGACAAGGCTAACGGATGCCAGTCCCGCCGGTGGCTATGCCCATGTCTCTCGGCGCGGCGAGGAGCTGGAAATAGCTCGTCAGCTGGTGGAAGAGGAGCCGGGACGCAATTTCAAGGTTCTTTTGGGCGGTGGCCTGGGCAAGTTTGCCGACGAGCGAAGGGATGGCAAAGATTTGCTGCAACACTGGCGACAATCGAATCCCCAGGGTTGCTTCTGCCGCACGCTGTCAGAGCTGAAGAACTGCTCCTCCTCCTCCTCCTCCTCCTCCGGCAGTCTGCTGGGCGTCTTCAGCGATAGTCACATGCCTTACCATTTGGCTGCCACCAAGGAGCAGCCACGTCTCAAGGACATGACAGCTGCTGCCTTGGAGAAGCTGGAGCAGCAGAGTCAAGCCAATGGCCAGCAGGGTTATGTTGTGTTCATCGAGGGCGGACGAATCGATCATGGACACCACGAGACACGGGTGGGATATGCCTTGGACGAGACTCTCGAGTTTGATGAGGCCGTGGAGACGGCCATACGAATGACGGATTCACGAGAAACCCTGCTGGTTGTCACCTCCGATCACTCGCACACGCTGACCATGGCCGGAGCCGCTGTAAGGGGCACACCCATTCTCGGGATGGACGAGCAGCAGCGAGACGTGGATGGCGTGGGCTACAGCACCCTCAACTATGCCGTGGGCAAGTGGCAAAGCGCGGATAATGCGGGTCGACGTACAAACCCTAGAAAGAAGCTGAGTCCCAGTGAGTTATTACTCGAAGTTCCTTTAGATTTTGACTTCTTCTTAACGTCTTTCCTTTCTCTTGCAGCCTCCTTTACCCCCAGCTATATCAAGGGACGCAAGGGTGTCCATGCTGGCGAGGATGTGGTCGTTTTTGCCATGGGCCCTCAGGCTCATCTGTTTGGTGGAGTCATGGAGCAGAATCTGCTGCCCCATCTAATGGGCTATGCCGCCTGCCTGGGCAAGGGTGTAACACTCTGCAACCAGGCAGAGGAGCAGCAGCCGTAGCTCTTCTCAGATAATCTTAGTAAATTTTTGTTGTTCTCGTGTAAAGTTCTTTCAAAGTTTAAATTTAAAAATTTAAATCCTTTAAAAAGTGGATATAGCAGGGGTTATTGTAGAAGATCTGGTAAAGAACTCACCCAATATATTATGGTCCTGGAAGTGCCGCTTGCCGGTGTCACTTTCGGGCGAGGCACTGGGCAGCATGTAGGTGCTCTCGTCGGGCACCTCTAGGTACTTGGCCATCCGCTTGATGTCCCTATGCAGGAGCAGTGATTCCTGACGCATCTCCTCGGCCTTAAGACCCTGTGAATACAAATTTCTTTACAATTACAATAATCGAATAAATCGAAAATCGAAATCGAAATCGAAAAAATCGAATAAGAACTAAAGTAAACTTTAGTTCGACTTCTCTTTAATTTTTTCTGTATGCCACAGCGGAAAATAAATACCATATAGTATGTAAATATTATCTACATAATATCCATATAATATTGCTTAAAAAGTTAAAAAATCGAAAAAATCGAAATCGAAAAAATCGAATAAGAACTAAGGTAAACTTTAGTTTGACTTCTCTTTAATTTTTTCGGTATGCCACAGTGAAAAATAAATACCATATAGTATGTAAATATTATCTACATAATATCTATATAAAATCTACTTCATAACTCACCTGCACATAGGAGTGAAGTCTATACATGAGCGGCGCCTGCTTAATGGGATGCAGGGTAATGGCATTGTGGATCTCCTTTCTTTTCAGCTTTCCCGTGTACGCGTTCCTTCCACTGGAGTTGTGTCGCAATATATACTGCATCTGAAAGATAAAAATATATAAAATAATATATGAAATATATAATACTTAATGCTAACTTATAAAGAAATCAAAAAAATGATCAATAAAAGCATTTTAGTTCAAGTAAAGGTTGATTTCAAGAGGAAAGATTTGATGTAACAAATTTTTAAATATAGAAAATATCAAAATAAACCCATATTATAAAAAGAAATAAGTAAATAAAAGGGATTTAATTTTTAACAATTATATATTAACACGTTTATATATTAAAATGAATTTTTAGGTTTATTTCTTTGAAAAATACACAAAGAAACATATATTTAGATTGATCACAACTTTAAAATATAATTTCTTGATAACTATTTTAAATATTTCTGATATTTCTGATCTATAAATTATTCATTTATTTCTGCAATTTCTTGATTATTATTTAAAATAATTTTTGCAATTTCTTGAACATTTTAAAGAATATTTCTGATAAATCTGATCTATAAATTATTCACTTACCTCATAGTTCCAGGTACACGGTATCCCAGCAAACTTCTGCACACACCTTCCCACCTCGACATCCTCGTGTGTGCTATACAGATTCTTCAGACAAGTCGGGATGTGCGGGGCAACGCGACGCAGTGTCTCGCTGCTGAGGATCACACCAGGTCCGCCCATGCAAAAGTTCTCATCGAACTCCAGGGACAAGAGGCCAAACTCCTCCGTATTACCCTTGCCGGCCTGCCCGATGAATTGCGGCTTGGAGCTGTCAATGGAGCGCAGGAAACGCTCCAGTTTATCCGGTTCCATGTAGACATCATCGTCGGCCCGTATGAACCACTCGAAGCGATCGATGTAGTGCTCGTACATGTAGTGCAGCATCATGAAGGACTTTTTCTGCGGCGGATAGCGATCATCCACATTGCGCAGCCCCACCACCGGCAAATCATCCGAGTAGCTGCCCTCGGAGCTGAAGAAGGCCATCCGGCCGGGCACCTCCTTGCCCCACGTATCATACACAGCCCTCGCTCGGCCCTCCAGAAAACTCTTGGCCGTCATAACGCCCACAAAGACCAGATTCCTTTGGGAATTCTGAATGGTATCCTCATCCCGCAGACCAATAATCTCGGCCGGCGTCTTGAGGTTTGTTGGCCGTAAACTGCATCGCTTCACATACTCCAGAGCCCAGTAGTTCTTCAGCAAAGTGCCTATGCACAGGCCCAGGACAATACCAAAGCTGGCAAAGATCAGCGTCTTGCGCTTCGTCATATTGTGTGTCATCAGCATGGTTCGAAGATAATTCCCCCCCAAAATCCCAAACCAAATACGGTTTTCCTTCAGGCGGCGTTCATATGGAATGGTAATCTCTCTCGCTCTCTCTTTTACTCTCTGTGTGTGTGTGTATTTCTGTGAGGGGAAAAATATGGGGTATAATATGGGGGATCGTTCTTGAAATTAATGGCACGTGCCAGTAAATATTACTCATCTAGGGAAGGCAGGAAAGGCACAGAAAAGAGTTTTCCCCTATTTTAAGGGAGATTTCAGCTTAATTTGTATTAAATAAATTAATATAAATAAGAGTATTGTTAGGGGAACATAATAATTATATTAAAAAAATACTCCCCTAATAAGTTCCTAAAAACTGTCTAGTTTTCTACGAAAACTGATACCATCTACCTTTTATTTACTTCAGGAAAGAGTTTCCCCCTATTTTAAGGGAGATTACTGCTTAATTTATAATTTAATAAATTAATATAAATACGAGTATTGTTAGGGGAAATAATTAGAATTATTTTAACAAAATACCCCCCTGAAGAGTTCCTAAAAACTGTCTAGTTTTCTACGAAATCTGATTCCATCTACCTTTTATTCAGGAAAGAGTTCCCCTATTTTAAGGGAGATAACTGCTTATTTTATAATTTAATAAATAATATAAATAAGAGTATTGTTAGGGGAACATAATAATTATATTAAAAAAATACTCCCCTAATGAGTTCCTAGAAACTGACTAGTTTTCTACGAAATCCGATTCCATCTACCTTTTATTTACTTAGGAAAGAGTTTCCCCCTATTTTAAGAGAGATTTCTGTTTAATTTATTTTATATAAATTAATCTTAGTAATATTATAGTTAGGAAAAATTATAATTATATTAACAAAATACCCCACATTACGATCTTAATGAGTTCCTAGAAACTAACCAGTTTTCTACGAAATACGATTCCATCTACCTTTTATTTACTTAGGAAAGAGTTTCCCCCTATTTTAGATTAGATTACTGCTTAATTTGTATTAAATAAATTAATATAAATAAGAGTACAGTTAGGGGAAATTATAATAATATTAACAAAATACCCCACATTACGATCTTAATGAGTTCCTAGAAACTGACTAGTTTTCTACGAAATCCGATTCCATCTACCTTTTATTTACTTCAACTACACACAGCGCGCCACTTGGAGTGGCACTGCGTTTGTAATATACCGAAATTTGATGACAAATATTTGAGTTTGGAATTGGAGTTGGCCTCCATTACGTCGTGTAGAGTAGAGTAGCCTCCTCCCTGTGGGTGTCCGGTGCAGGGCGCGATCTTCGCCAGCGGCGGCAGCGGCACAGACACTTGAGCCCAGATTGAGAATAAACGCCAAAGCTCAGAACAGAACAGAACAGAACAGAGCAGTCCAGACGGCATAAAAATTCTATTTTTAAATTGAGGAGGCGATCCGGTAAATTGGACTGCAGCACAGAGAGATCTCCGGCACAATTGAGAGCAAAGCCACGGAGGATGGCGGAGGGAACCTCAGAAGTCTAGAGATGGTGTGGTGCCTCGTCGAGTCCAAAGCCAAATACTAATTAAATAAACAAACAGCTCGGCAAAACTATTTGGTTTACAAATCAAAGGCTGGCGGTGAACGTAAACTGGAACAAACACAAACGGAAGGTGGTTTTACTGCTGCCATTTCTTATAGGTTTTAATGGAATTTTCTTCTTCTCTTGGAAAAACATGGGAAAGTACTTTGAGGAGATGAGATTTTCTTAGGAAAAACTCTCACTTTTAGCTAGGGAAAGTTTCAGGAAAAAAATCACTTAGTTTGGGGAAACTTTGAAGATTTCTTGCGGGTTTAAATATATTTTTTTAAGATAACTATTTATATTTTTTATTATTTAGTAAAGCTAAATAAATACCTAATTTCTTTCCTATAATATACCTAATTTTAGCAAAGAAAGAACCTCAAGAAGAACTTCCTCAAAGTTCTGGTAAATATTTATTTTCCGTGTAGTTGACGCACTTAGCTGACGCACATTTTGCATGCCTTTCGACAGGTGCGCGACCTTTGGGGGGGGGTTTTTTGGGGTTAATTATGCAACTTATGCTCTCCCTCTTTTTCTTTGTTATATTTTTCAGAGAGAGGGAGAGAGAGAGGAAGAGAGATAAGCCCCAAATACTCTACTCTACTCAATGATTTATTGAATTTGGTTTCCATTTTCAGAGGCTTATCAGCCTATCAGTGGAAGGGTACACACAAGGAGAGCCCAGGCAGACGCCGCTGAACTCAGGGCTGCTTTTAATGATCTCTTTATTATTATTACTTTTTTTTTTTTAATGCCCCACAAGTGTTTCGAGGCGAGGCGAGTTTCGGATTTGGATTTGGATTCGGATTAAGATTTGAATTTGGATTCTCGGACCTTGACAGCAAGTTGAGGCACTTTAAGCAAAAAGTCGCAAAGTGAGGCTGAGATTTAGATTTTTAATCTTTATGTATTTTTCGCCAGAAATCAAAAATGTGTATTTTTAAATTTCGACAAAATGTATACGTAAGCCCAGTTTAATGATATTAAAATTTAAAAAATATATATGCCTAAAAAAGTTCAATGAATTTGATAATAAGACTGTATGCAAGGCGTGATTTTGCATTATTTGGAGCCAAGATAAGAATATATGGTATTTATATAAGGTTATGGTTATGATTCATAGAGTTCATAGAGTTATTAGGAAAATTCGATAGAATCTGAGAACTATATAACTAAATAACTTAAAGGGTTTACCTTATAGTTTTGTGATTTTTAAAAAAATTGTGTGGGATCTTAGCAAAGTTTTTGATCATCTCAAGCTTGAAACACTATTTTATTTTAAATCTTTGGTTTTTTGTCTACAAACTGTTTAATTTCAATAATTTATTACATTATTCTTAAAGCTTTTCTTAACGTTAAATCAGGGAAACGGACTTTTCTAAGCTTTTAGTTGGATTTCCAGCGAATTTTTAAATTAAATTAAATTCAAATTCATTTAAAGATTTTTATTGGTTTTTTTTAGCAAGTTTTTGGTAAACTCAAACCCCAAAAAAATGTCCTTTTAATATTTAACTGTTAGATTGTAAATTCTTTTATTTAAATAGATTTTTGGCTTATTTTTAAAGAATTGTTCTTAAGAACTTTTTCTTCGAACTTTTCAAACATTTTTTCTGAGGATTTTGGAAAGCTTTTGGTAAACTCAAGAACCTCTTCCTGAAAACATTCTATTTTTTTACCAAGATTTGCTTAATTTAAATTAATAAATAGGGTTATTTTTAAGCTTGCCTTGGTATTAAGTCTAAAATAGTAAACCTTAATTATGATATCTTAAATATAGATTTTGGCTGATCTTCAAGGGTATTATTATATAGATTACACTTTATCAAAACTTAACTCTATCTGTAACTTCCCCTATACTTTAACTCTGTATAAGCATAACTCTATCAGTGCCTTCCCCTGGTGCCTGGAAATACCTAGCTTACACGAGTATCTCTCGAATTTTAAGCACTCACCTGTGTGTATGTTGTTCCTCTACCTGATCGCGTTGCCCCCGATTGCACAGTTAGCACTTTTCGCACTTTTTCGCCGTCGCCGCATGAAGTTGGCCGATCGGATGATCGGGAAGCATGGATATTGATTTTGGGATATTGATTTGTATTTGGAACTAAGTATGGAACTCTATGGCATAGAGCGCGTATCTCTTGGATTGCTCGACTGCAATTTGTAAACTGTTGACAATTAGTCGGCACGGCACTCACACTCACACCACACCCTCAGAGATATACACACACTCTCAGAGACTGGGGCTTGTCTCAAAACACGCTGCTTAATTATTATTAGCTGCCCAGTTGTGTTGCTGTTTTTTTTTATATTTTCATTTTTTTTTTTTGCTGGTTACGACGTTAGGTTCGCAAAGGTCGATTCACGATGTACACAGACACATAAAAAAATACGTAAGAAAACAGATAATAAAAACTCTCTGGCCAAGCACGCACAACAATAATAATAATAATAATTATTATTATTTAAAAGAGCCACTTGTTGTTAACATCATCTTCGCGATCTCTCTCTCTTTTTTATTTCTTTTGCAGCAATTTAATTTACACAAAATACGGTTGCGTTTTCGGTCTTTTATTTGAATTTATTTCTTTTAAGGAGAGCGCTTTTTTTTATTTGCGTTGCCGAGGGAGAAGAAACGTCAAAAAACTTTGAATTACGTCCAAGAACTAAACTCTGCGGCGATCCCCGAGCACTGAGAGAGCCGCCGAGCACAACCGGCGGCTACCTTTGCGCGCTGCGAAAGTGCGAGTATCTCTCAGATACTTTTGTCGCTGCTCAGCTCAGCTCAGCTCAGCGCTCTCTCCGCCAGCTGTGTGTGTTTGCGAGGCATTTAGAGATGCGCACAGGTCACAGGTGATCACGAAAAGTCACAGAAAATCGTAACAGTGATTTTAAGTATATTTTTATTATTTAAATAATTCAATTTAAATAATATTTAGTTTAAAAAGTCAAATAGGTATACAACAAGTATTTCTTTGACCTTTTTAAATATATAATTTATTTGTTATTTAATATTTTATTATTGTTCCTATTGGCTTTTCTATAAGCCCAGTAGCTTTGAGCCTGTCTAGATCGACTCGGCTGCTAGAATATTGCTACTACAGGAATTTTAATAAATAAAAAAAATCTCTTTCAGTCTTTAAAAACTGGTAAATCACGAAAAGTCACAGAAAATCGTAACAGTGATTTTAAGTATATTTTTATTATTTAAATAATTTAATTTAAATAATATTTAGTTTAAAAAGTCAAGTAGGAATACAACAAGTATTTCTTTGACCTATTTAAATATATAATTTATTTGTTATTTAATATTTTATTATTGTTCCTATTGGCTGTTCTATAAGCTCAGTAGCTCTAAGCCTGTCTAGATCGACTCGGCTGCTAGAATATGGCTACTACAGGAATTTTAATAAATAAAAATAATCTCTTTCAGTCTTTAAAAACTGATAGTATTTTTTTATTATATAAATAATTTAATTTAAATAATATTTAGTTTAAAAAGTCAAGTAGGAATACAACAAGTATTTGTTTGACCTCATTAACTTTTTAAATATATAATTTAATTATTATTTAATAAATTATTATTGTTCCTATTGGCTTTTCTATAAGCTCAGTAGCTCTTAGCCTGTCTAGATCGACTCAGCTGCTAGAATATTGCTACCACAGGAATTTTAATAAATAAAAATAATCTCTTTCAATCTTTAAAACCCGATAAATATTTTTATGAATTAATAAATTCATTAAAAAATGCACAAAATTCATGTCACAGTTTCATTTGTTTGTGTTTGCACCAGCTGCTTGTGTGTGTTGTTTGTGTATCTGTATCTGTGTGGGAGAAGGCTCTACGAGGCTCTCTCTCTCGAGAGAGAGTGTGGCCTGTGCGTATCTGTATCTGATAGATGGCTTGCTCATCGTACAAGCGTTGCTATCAGTGGAGCTGCGTGTCTTCTTGGACTCGCCATGTGGTGTGCGTGGTGTGTGTATAGTTGTGGCATGGCAACATGTGGCCATCGAAATCATTTGCTTCGTTACTCCCGCGTTTATAGTTCGCGGAATTCACTGACAGTTCAATAATAAAACACAGAAAGCACACAATTTTAAGAATAAATGAACCAAAAAACTGCTTCGAATATAAAAACCACATTTTCAAAATTATTAAGAAAAAAGATGATGGTATTTAGGTAGTCTTTAGGTATAAATCCTGTAAATTTTTTATCAATTTAAGGCTATTATAAATACCATAACTAATAATATATCATTATTTTATATATAATATATTTTCATAAAATATATTTTATCCAATTGGATCATTTTCAAAAATCCGTTAAAAAATCTTTTTAAAAATTAGTTGGACTTATAAGCCACCAAAGCCATCTAGCGCATTTTTCTAGCACTATTTTCTGATGGTTCTGATGGTTTCCCTAATAAACGCACAGCTGGCGCCACTGCTGATCATCAGGTTCATAAAGTTCGATGTAAGGTGGAAAGTAAAGTGTAAAAATATTCTTATAATTCTAAAAATTAAACAATATTATTATAAAACGTTAATTATAATTATAATTGTACATCTTTAGGATTAATTAAATACAGAAATTGTTTCATTTCTTTACAAAATATTTTTTAAACATTTTATATAAATAAAAAAAAGTCTAGGGAAGAAACTGTAATTTCAAAATGTAATAAACATGATTATTTTTGTTTAAAATGTTGGTTATACATTTTATAAATATTTTATTAAAATACTTTCGTATTTTATTAAAAAAACTGGATTTCAATCTCAAGAAATCAATACATTTTTCATTCTTACTTTGTATTAAAAAAAAAATAATAATAAATATCACGTTTTTCATGGCTTTGAAATTTGGAATATGAGCTTTATTTAAATTAATTTAAGTTATTTATTTATTTACAGTACATTTCAAAAAACTAATAAAGGAAATATTTAAATAAAAAATTTTATAATTATATATATCACAAAATATTAATTGAAAACTGAAAAAAATAAATTAATTAAGTATAGTAACTAGAATTTATATCCGAAAACACCACAAAAAATTCGAAAATATTGAAACTTTTATCCCAAAACCCTCAACTCCTGCCAGAGGCTCGCCACTTACAGCGTAAAAGCGATCCATCACGATCCGAAATGCCCCTCCTGCCCCTGCCCGGCATATATATCATTAACAAAACACTTGTTGCGATGATAAAAAGTGGGAAGTGAAATATAAATGCGTTTCAGCTAAAGTGACAGCAACGAACACACAATTAACCATGCTAATTCCCCGCCGATATTCAGACCCGGAATGGGAATCAGCCTTAGGAATATCAGCCTAGGAATCAGAGAGGAGAGCCCCCTCGGCTTGGTTATGTTGCAATCCGTGTAAATTACAACTAACACTATAAATTGCTAAATTATTGCTTACAGCAAGCCTTACAATATTTTATTTTGCATTTAACATTTGCTTAATGCCATCATAAATTTTGTGCTCGCATCGAAATGGCAATAAATACATTAGCGAACGCAGGGCGAGGGCGGCTCATTGAATTTCAAAATGATGCTAAAGTGAGAAAAGCTTTCAATTGAATTTAATGCGAAAAGTTGATATGCAAATGGGCGCGGAACGCCGATCGCAGATCGCAGATCGGTGCGATGTTGTTTACTTTATTTATTATTTATTTATTTATCTATCCATCCGACTGCTTATACATATATATATTATATTTAATCATTAATAAATGGGAACATTTAGCGGCCCACAGTTCAGCTTATCGAATTCGAATTTATCTCGCAGAGCGACCTCTTCCAACCCGCAATTAAATGCACATTAATCACTCACCTTTGCAGGAGCCCCCCTTCCAGTCGAGACATGTGTTTGCCCATCGGCATTTCAAATCTATACTAAAGCAGCCCCCCTAACAGGTACCTTGCCCTTCTCCCCATCCCCATTTCCATTTCCATTTCTATTTTCATTTTCATTTCCATTGCGAATTTCCATTTACACGCTGACAATCCGCTGACATGCGTCATGATATCGCGCTAAAACATCTAAGGGTTCGTTTCTATAAATCATATAACTAAATTTTTTACATTTTTTCAAAATTTTATCTAAATTCTATATTCTAATAATTGGTATTTTAGTAGCGCTTAGATTCAGCGAGTTCCTGTCTCTCCACGAAAACTTTCTACACTTGGCAACTGGTAATTCCACAAACTTAACAATAAAAGATGGAATAATTCCTGAACTTGAAGAATATCATAGATGAATGATGAGGAGATATCATATTGATTATAAAGATAATCCAGTTGATAGCATCTTCATCTTCATAGACGATCTAATGGTTGCCTAGAAACCTAACCAAGGGAATTCGCTTAACTGAAATTTCGGAGCTTCGTCAGTCTCAACAAACCTACTCAGGATTGGAAGCATAATCTCCGTGGTCTCTAGACCACAGATTTTGAGAGAATCTTTCTTATAATTACTCCCAAGTGGCAGTATTTGGCATCGTTACAAAAAAATAGCAAACCAAAGTGATATATTATATTATACCACAAAAAAGTATAATATAGTATTTTATATTATAATATTATTTGTGTTATTATTATACCCTTCCAGGGTATTCAGTTATTTCCGAAGTTGTCTTCCTTTTTCGTTGGTTTTTTAAATTTAAAAACTACGATTTGTATTAAATACTCTACATAATTTAACTTTTAAAAAAATTCTATATATTGTAATGTATAATTATTTATGGAATTTATAAGACATTAAGGCAGAAGCTTTTTCTTGCAAGATAAAGATCAAAAAGCTAATCATTGCAAATATATTTCAGAAACAATGATTAGGGATTAAGGGGGTCAAGAGAGACAGTCGCCAAAGCATTTTCAGCTATTAATTCCCTTGAACAAACCAGTTACCAAGCTGCCAGGCTACCCAACTAATGGCTTAATTATCTGCTTAACTTAAGAATATTAACTGAATTAAATGATTGCAATTGTATTTAATAATCTGGAAAAGGGAAAATAAATTAATAAATTATTTTAAATTCCCTTTCCTTTCCAAACATATTTTCTGGCCTCGTTTTCGAAGCTTTCCCCTTTGCAAAAATGCATTTTAGTCAGCATTTTGTTTAGATATTTTTTTTTGTTTTGTTTGTAAAATTTTCCCTGGCTTGCTGGGACAAACAAAATGTGCAACTCAGCGTCGATTTTGTGTTGATTTGCCACCGTTTTCCCTCATCTTGCCTCTCTCTACCCCTTTGCCCCCTGCTCTATGGCCGGTTGTTTGATTAAATTGTTTCAATTGTAAACGTTGCTCGCAATTTGTCAAGTCCAAGTGGCGTGTTTGTTATTTTTTTTGTTGTTGTATTTTTGTTTTTTCTGTATTTTTTTGTTGTTGTTTTTTTTTTTGTGTGTGGCGCGTGGCGCGAATTCGAATTAAGAAAACAAAAAATGCAAGAGTTGAGGAGGGAAAAATGTTGAGACTTTAAAAATACTTAGTTTTTGATTAAATAAATTTTTAATATTCAGTTGAGAGCTTAAAAGCATTAAATTCATTAAAACTTCACAGAAAAGCGTCTTAAAATTAGAAAAAAATATTAAATAATATTTTAAAATAAACACAAAAAACTTAAATATAAATTATAAATTGAAATATAATACAAATAGCTAAAAATTACAACAATTGACACTCTTTTTGGTAAAAAGGTATATGGATTAACAGCTTTTTTTGTTGAATTTTAAGGTTTTGATTAATCTTTATTATATTATATCTAAAGTAAAGTACATAAATCTCTGAATAGTGCAAAAAATTACCTACAGCTTACACTTAATTATAATTATAAATTATTATTATAATACAGATTATTATTATATAGAATATTTATATAATTTCCCAGAGTACTTCCCAAGTCGCATACTTTTCTAAAATTGGTATTTGGTAGCAAAGCAAACAACAGACTCAAATTGCCAATTTTTATACACTTTGTGCTCCTTTTCAAAACTAATCACGACTAATGAAAGACAACAACAGCAAGTAGCTGTGGCTGTGGCCTGGCTTTTTGGGGTCGGCCACGCCCCTAACATATATATCTCTCTACATATATATATTTACACACATGTAGATGGAGTAAAGCCGCCGCACACACTCGCCCCCACATCTGGTCTGATTGACAGACAGAGCGAGCGAGCCTGCCTGGGCCCGGCCAAAACAATCGAAGCCGCTTCAATCTGGACCCACGACACAGTCACAGCCACAGCCTCGGACACAGCCGGAGCAGGGTTCGGCGGAGCCCCCACTGTCCTCGTTTTGGTCAAAAGCTGCGCTCTGGCCATAATTTAACCAAATGTCGTGCCAACGACAATGACGTCGATCACGCTCTGGTTTCTGGCTTCACACAATACGATTTGAACCGACTCGATCTGAGCCGTTGCCCCCCTTTTTTTCCATTTGCTAAATCTGTCACTTTAATGTCTTCAGGCATTTCCGCCGAAAATTCCATGAAAACCGCAAAGTTATAGGATAGGCGGGGATGCTATGGAAAATATATAAACATTAAAGAACCTTTCCTTAAAATAATATTATTATTATAAAATCGATTTGTCAAGTGACAATAATTTAAAGATATAAATATTGGAATGTAAGGGAAGGGAAGTGAAATATTGTATTGTAAAGGAAGAAAGCCGAACTCAGAAAACCTTTTAATAATGATAAAACCTAATCAAACTTTTTATCTATCAAGACATTACATTTATGGCTCTATTAAAGCCAATTTTAATAATTCTTTTGCGATTTGTTGGCTTACAATTTGAGGCCATTAAAGTCATAGAAAAAATTAAAAATCCATTGAACCCATTTAGCTTTGAGTACTGCGTCCGTTTCTCTGTCTCTCCGTTTCGTTTCGTTATCTTTTAGCCCATTCAGCTTTGAGCATTTTTTGTTGTTGTTGTTGTATTTATATATATTTTTTTAATTAATGACTCAGTGAGGTAATCAATTTGTAATTTAATTTGCAATTTTATTTACATAGCAATTGATTTTGATTGTTGCGTTACAATAACACAGCCCCCGGGGCAGAGGCAGGGCAGGGACATATGGCGACCCAGTCCGACCAGATTGGGTCCGCCAAGCACCCGATCCCCCAGATCGGGGTACCTCTCCTCTCCCCCCTTCCACAGTTTGACTTTGGCTCAAACGCGGCTGCAATCGCATACGATTTGCATGCAATTTGGCTCGGAAACATGTTTCCCTGGGAGGGGGCGGTAGGGCGGAAGTTGAGGGTGGCTTTCCGGGGGTTGGGATCATAAATATATCAAGTTTATCCAAATGGAAGAGTAATCTAAAACCGAAGTAAAAGACACACTTTGTATCAGAGAAATATATATGCACAGAATCCAAGCCTCAATCTGCTTGGTTTTTATATAAATAAAATAATTGATTTATCGATAATTGTACGATATTATTACAATAAAAAATATACAATTGATGAACCTAAAATATTAGTAGCTAAGGCTGCACTGCCCCCTCCTGTAGCTTTAGTTTTTTAACTTTAGGCAAACAGAATGTGAAATAAATAAATATACAAAAGCGATAAATTGCGATAAATTATCGAAACTTCGTTTTTGTTTTCTTTTGCAATATGCAAGTGAGAACAATGCATTTCTAAAGATTTATCAAAGTGCTCATCTCTGTGCATATACCCTTCTCGAACTCCGTTGCTCGTTGTTCGTTGTCCGATATCCAATCACCGATCCCCGTTGTCCGATCAAAATAGATGAAATTCCAGCGCTTAAAGGTGTTAAATGCAAGCGGGTGCCATTTACATCATCGATTTTATTAGCCAAGCAACGTTTATAATTCAATTAATGTGAAATAATGCACAAATAATACAGTTTCTGTTTCAATTCCATTCCATTTCGATATAGTTTGATTCCATTCCATCTTGTTCCATGTTTCCATGGCCAAATCGGTGGCGGTTAATTGGCGCATTTTGCTGATGTTTATTGAATATTATTATGATGTTTATGGCTTTTGGCTGTTATTGTCATGCTGACAAATTAGTTTCACACTTTTTGCCGGCAAACGCCAACGCCAACGCCCGATCCGGACACGGGACACCCACACCCGCATCCACATTCACTCCATTCCCAGTCTCAGTCTCAGTCGCAGTCGTAGTCGCATTTGAAGTCTCAGCCTCAGTCCGAGTCCAATTCCATCCATCTGGGCATCCGATCCAAACCGATCCGTTCATTCATGACCGGACTGGACCACCAGTTTTGGGTGGATTTTATGCCGCTCTTAACTGTCCGCCCACCGATTTTAAATGTATTTTTTTTTTCGCGGATTTTGTTACTTTCGGTGAAGCTTTCATTCTTATTTGTTTTAATTAATATCTGAGGTTGCTTAGCCAAGCTAATGTTTGCCAGAGAGATCATAAAACACAGAATTGTTTATAGTTCTATGTGATTTATAAGAGGAAGCTTCATCTCTCTCTCTCTTTATGATTTTATAACTTCATTTTATGATTTTATTTATATTAATTATTTGTACATACACATTTTTTGTTGAATTTTCCTAGCTTAAACCTGAAAACCTGAGTGCTTTGAAAAGAAAACATTGAATTGAAAACTTTAAAGTTTAAACTGAAAACCGAAAACCGAAACTGGAACGGAGCGCTCCACTTTTGGTCGGTCCGTCGGGTCCCCGCCTGCATTTATAATTAGTTCCAAATTTGTCGACGCCAAGATTTGTTTTTTGGAGCCTTTTTATGGACATGTCCAGAGGGGCCCCGGGGTAGACTTCCAGATTCGTCGCACAAAATTGGCTTTTAATTCATAAAAATACGAAAAAATGCTCAAGAAATTTCGCCAGTTTTTTCTATTGGCTTGCCGTTTTTTGTTTGATTTTGATTTTTTATTATTATTATGTCAGATCGCGTGGCCAGAAATCGAAAAAAATAAT
Source organism: Drosophila truncata (assembly GCA_008042515.1). Classification (NCBI taxonomy): domain Eukaryota; kingdom Metazoa; phylum Arthropoda; class Insecta; order Diptera; family Drosophilidae; genus Drosophila; species Drosophila truncata. The sequence goes on along the minus strand of VNJQ01005066.1, from coordinate 63,052 downwards.
AATAAATAAAATAGCAATCAATATTCGTTGAATTGGAGCGTGGCAGAGGGAGATATGTAGGGGTTTCTTGTGTTAATTTTACGCAGAAATTTGGCGAGTCTGCTAATCGAATCGGTTCCACAATTAATCCTCGAGATTTCCTTTTGATTTAAATTATAGAAATTATTGTTAATGATTTTATTTACTAATTTTTATTAATTTTTTATATTTTTGTACGGTTTTTTGGTTGATTTTCAGTTGATTTGTAAATTATATGTTTATTATTATATTCATTGAAGATGTTATATGATTATCTTCCATGAGAACCTATTTCTTAAAGATTTGAGTACTGGAATTTCTCACCAAATAGTATAAACTAATTTATAAAGGCTTACTATTTCGTTAAGCCTTGCAATTGGAAGTTTTTAAAGTAAAAAAAGCTTAGTATTCTTTGGGTTCTAAAATACTCTATTTATTATTTTAAACCCATTTGCCAACTGACCCAGTTCTTGGAGAATCTCCATCCCTAAGCTGATCGCAAGACCCAGCCCAATAAAGCCCCGATCTGCGAAGCTTGTTGGGGCAATTAGCCGACAACATGGGTGTCAACACATGACTTGACCCTTTCAGAGCATATTCTTTGCTGCAATCAGTTTGGCAATCAGCAATGAATGCGGAGATACAAGCTACAAGATACAAGATACAAGATTCCAGTAGAGGGATTCCATTTATGTGGGAGGAGGAGGAGGAGGAGATTTCATGTAGATTTCTCCTGAAGAAATCTACTAAATAAACCCGAGTTGTACTTCCGACTTGCGGCTAATTGCTAAACATGTTATCTCATATTTCTCGACGTCTCTCGACGAGAACTCCATAAATTGGTTCTATTTAAAATAGCGATTATAATGGCAATCGGCTTGCTGGCATTTCCATTTCAGTTAATTCCGATGCCTGCCTGCATCGGATCTTTGCGCGCTGCCTGGCTGATATATAGATCAACTTGGCGGGGCTATGGCGGCCGGCACTGCAGTGCTGATAGATGAAGTCATCGCCTGTCTTGGAAGCGATTTCTCGATTTCTCGATGTCTCGGCTTCTCGGTTACTTGGCTTTTGCGTTTCTCGATTTCCCCCCCCCCCCCATATCCGAAGGCTATATAGTAAGTGCAGCTCCAAAGGAAATCGAACTGCCTTGCGTGATCCTATAGTTGCTGTCAATCCCTATCAATAATCGGTTTTGTGGACAGACGAGAAATCAAAGCTTACACGAGATTTTTAATGCTCTTTTAGGCTTGGAATAATTTTCATAACTACTAATTTTCACCCTGCAATGTGATTACTGAAAAAATAGAGATTTTAATCGATTTAAAATCGATTTCGATAACACAGAGAGAAGGGAATGTTTTGTAGATCAGGCTTTATCTTATTGTGAGCTTAAAAATATGTACAATTCATATAATAATATTTTGTAAATATTTAAAACAAACACTAAAAGCTGAAAAAAATCGATATTAATCGATTTAAAATCGAATTGCATAAAACAAAAACTTGGCCGCCACTAAACTCAAATTTGAGAAATATTTTCTGTATATATCTCTTAATAAAAGTTTCAATTTCTTTGTAAAAATATGTAATGTAAAATGTAATCGATAAACTCACCCCAGCATTCATAAGAGTGTCTAATCGTCGTCGTTCCAATGCGAATTGATTTCCGTGAGTGCGGCGCAGTGACAGCTGCAATCAAAACAAAGTTAGGGGAACGTTTATTCACATTGTATATCAATAAAGTTTTACACATGCTTTGCATATTTGCAGCAATTACCCGGGCCGACTGCGACAGGCCCGGATAATTGATGATTATGAGTGCGAATGTATCGGAATCGGACTTGCAATCGGTATTGGCACTCGCTTAAATGTCGTGAGTCTAAGAGGGGGTAGAGTGACACATAAATCGGCATGATGGCAGAGATATCATCTCTGGCATCCAACAGATAATGGATATTACGGTGTGGCGTGGTAATAATAAGCCATCTGGGCTTATCGGGGATCCGCCTGGGATTGGCCAATTAATTGATAGCGCCTACCAAATGCAAATGCCAGCCGGCTCCAAGATCAGTATCCATGATATGGGGAATATGGAGAGGTTGAGAGACTGAGACACAGACGGAGACGGAGAGGGAGACGGAGAGGGAGACTAAGAGATATTGTCAACGTTCGACAACGCCAACGCTCGGATCCGATCGGATGCTGGAGATCCGAATCTTCCGATCTTCTGGCTGCTTTCGGTAGCCGTCACTCCCACGGACACCACCTATCCATCCGCCTATGCGCCACCCACCTCCCCGTCACTCACCCGCTGGGCTACACAGCGAGAAAAATTCGAATAATAACTAAAGAATTTTATTAAAATATTGTTTTTATAAAAGTATTTTAAAAGTCTGATAAGAGATGCTAATAAATCAATACTGTATTCATATTTGAAGCTATTTATATTCAAATTTTATGATATTTTCAAAAAAAAATGATAAAATTTTTATCTAATCAAGAATTTAGTCTTCGTAATACACTTGAAGGTGAAATGAGCTCTTCCCTATTTTTTAGTGCAGTTAAAAATTTAAAAATGCATGAATTTCTTTAAAAATTCCTAGCAAACTAGTCTATAGTTTGTAGCTTTTTTTTTGCCAGTGTTGCCAAGGCACAGAGTTACACAGGGCCGATATTGTCGTGCCACTGGGCCGCGCCCCTCGACGACTCGAAAACGGCAATGGCTAAAGTATATTCATTTGTTTGCCAATCAGCCTGTCAATAATTGTCAACAAGGTGTGACTATGCCAATATTTAATTATTCGATTTCATTCAATGGCAATAACAACAACAGCAGCAGCAACAACAACAATAACATCTACAGCAGTGGCAATAACTTGGATATTCAACAATTTTTCTAACTGAATTTGAAGTCACCAAGCAAAAGGATTTTTAAATGATATATTTTATTTAAATTTTTAAACTCTCCATGAAATTTTAGAAATTTATTAAAGAATCTTATGCTTTTCGATCTTTATAAAAGAAAAACAAGAAAGGAAGCTAACTTCGGCTTACCGAAGTTTATATACCCTTGCAGATTATAATTGAGCTATGTTATTAAAAACGAAATTCTAAAATAACTTTAAATGCCCGAATCTCAAATTTGATGAAAATATGTTAAGAAACAACCGAGTTATGATTTTTCAGCATCAGAATATAATCGTCCGATTTTCATGAAATTTAAATCAAAACTCTGGAATAATATTAAGAGGCCAAATCTAAAGTTTGATGAAAAAATGTTGAGAAACAGCGAAGTTATAGCTTTTTCGATCAACCAGTTATATGGCAGCTATAGGATATAGTCGGCCGAATGAAATTTGGTATGTCGTATTATGTTGCCAACAATAGCATTCGTACAAAATCTGAATTCTCTAACTCTAAAAACACCGAAGTTATACCATTTCCGATCAATCAGTTATATGGCAGCTATAGGATATAGTCGGCCGATCCCGGCCGTTCCGACTTATATACTGCGTGCAAAGGAAAGAAGGGTGTGTGCAAAGTTTCAAGTCGATAGCTTTAAAACTGAGAGACTAGTTTGCGTAGAAACAGACAGACGGACAGACGGACAGACGGACAGACGGACAGACGGACAGACGGACAGACGGACATGCTTATATCAACTCAGGAGGTGATCCTGACCAAGAATATATATACTTTATAGGGTCGGAGATGTCTCCTTCACTGCGTTGCACACTTTTGACCAAAATTATAATACCCTCTGCAAGGGTATAATTAAATAAGAATTATTATTTCTTAACGATTTCGCTTTTTAAATATTTTAAAACCCAAGAAAAACTCCCTAAAAAGTATTTTCCTAGGAAATGTCTCGATTTAAACCCTGATTAATTACTACAAGACAAATCTTTAGCCAGACTTATTAATTAAACTTAATAAACGTATAAATTTGCTTTAAAGTTGGTGGAAAATCCATGTTTCACAAGAGGGAAATGCTATTGCCATAGTTTCTTCATTATTTTTTTCGCTAATTAGCCAAATGTTTATATTTCCTAATTGCAGCCTACGCATCGATTGCAAGTCGATAAATTTTCGGGAAAAAATGAATGTGGACTCTACGCGTAATAACAATTTGTAGGCAGATTACTCATACGACGCGTTGTCCGGAGTTGTAAAGCAGCATAAAAAGCTGTAAAGCGAAACGAGTTTTATTCCCCTTCCCATGCTCTATGCTAGTTTTTTATGCTTTTTTGATGATGTGTGATATATGGACACGCAATGAAATGGCAACAATTAGTATGCAAATGCGACGTTTTGTTTTATGAGCCATTAAAAAAAAAAAAACAGAGAGAAAGAGAGAAAAGGGGCAAGCAAGGCAGGGGGGACACATTGTGTGTGTGGTTTGTAAATAGGAATGGCAGGCAAATTAATTGAAGCTAATTACCAGGAGCAGGAGCAAGAGCAGGAGGAGGAGGTGGATGCTGGGGCCAAGATTACGCCAGCATGGACCACACGTGCTGGCGATGATGCACCCGGAAGATGAGGCTGCAGATTCGCTCCACTCGGCTGTCAGCTTTCAGCTTTCAGCTTTCAGCATTCAGCGGCAGGCAGTGCGTTGATTAAAGCAAGTTGCAACAATAAATGCAGTTTCATTGAAGTTAATCAGCCAAGGCAGTCGCTGAACTCGAATGGCATACAGTTGCGATAGCCTAAGGCGAACTTTACTTATATTTTCAATTAAAAGGCAAGTCAAGTAGTTTTATTTTCATTTCAACCTTTTTTTTCTTTATAAAAATTAATATATTTATTAGTTTAAATATTAAAAACAAGTCCAGTATTGACTGTGGCCGAACAAATTAGCAAATTGAATGAAGCATGGGGGGGATCGGAGGCATTACTTGGGGCAGGGTCAACTTGTGGCACATGTATGTGGGCTCTGTCTCTGTCTCTGGCTTGGTTTTTCTGCCCCATTTGATTGGAATTTATAGCGTATTTATTTTCTCTTTATTTTATAATCTTCAGACTGAGCCTGCATAGTTGCAAACGTATTTCTCAATTTAATAAGTAATCATTAACGATATTTATCGATTTTTTCGATAAAAAGCAATAGGTTAGGTAAACTAGATTTTTTATTGATATTAAATGGAATATATAATAAGAAGCGAAGTTTTAAAAGTTAGTTGAGACAAAATTAACGATATTATGATGATGTTTCGATAAATAATGTGGCATAAATTACGATAATAAGTAACAACTCGATTTTAATCGATAAATAATGTGGCATAAATTACGATAATAACTCGATTTTTCATCGAGATTATATAAAATATATCAGAAAAAGCCTATTTAAGCTCGTTTCTTCCATAAATTCCATAAATATACATTGTAGTTGGTTTATTCTTCTCCCAAGAACACTTTCCAGCGATATAATATCACATTTCTGCTCGATATATGCACATACCAGAGGAGTTCATTTAGATGAGGCTGTCCGATAATGACATTTGTGCTTTGCTGCATTGTCTGCCATTTGAATTGCAATTGAAATGACTTTGTTGCAATGTCGTTTCAGCAACAGCAGCAGCAGAGACAATAAATAAAGTCGCACAAGATACAGATCCACTGCATCGGCCCAAGACAGCCGATAAATACGCCAATCAGGCTGATTGATCACCCAGATCCAAAAAAAAGAGAGCTTCATTCTTCAGGAGGAAGAGGCTGAGTGATCATAAAATAAAAAAAATACTAAAAAATACTACTAAACAAAGTGATCCATCCGCAAGTTTGTTATCTTTCTAGTAGAGTTTTTGTCACACTCGAGACCTAATTATATAATATATTCTCTACTAGAACCCCTTAATTTTTTGCCCGATTCTGAAACCACTTCAAACTGTATTGAATGAAAAATATTCCAAAAAGTGCGCAAACCGAAAATGTTTCTGGCGCCAATAATAAATTCTATAAATATGCAAATATGCAGTGGCCCAAAAAATGATGATGCCAATGGCCTTAAGTGCCCATCCTCATATCGATCTTCGGTTGCCGCGGTGGTGGTGGTGGTGCTCACTTTTCCAATTTCCATTTCCATTGAATGCCTTGATTGGCAGCGTACGTGAGCTTTTCCCCAACTTCGAATGGGCAGAAATTAGAAGAGCCCAAAAATAAACAAGAAAAGAAAAGAAAAGAACTATGCGGCAGCTGCAACATTTTCTTTTTTTTGTATTTTGGCCAACTGCTTATTGGCCATAATTTATGCACCGATGCATATATATATGTATATGCGCGCACCACACCGACCATCAATCCGATCCGATCCGATCCGATGCCATCATCCATCCATTGGGCCCATCATCGGACCCCTGCCAAACTATCGATCACCCGGGGCCGGGCCCAGAGAAGTGTCAAATAAATAACGCGAACAGGCAATAAAAATGGATGACACCGCCTGCTCCCAGAAACAGGAGCGGGCAGAGGGACGAAGGAGCGGAGGAGTCAACTCAAGCGGAGGTGCAAATGTGGGCACTTTAATGAAAACAATAAATCTTCATCACTTGCTGGCGAATCGAAATGAAACGAATCCAATCGAATCGCATCGAAATGCCAGGCAATCGAATGAAAATGCCAGTGCAAAGATCCCAGGGAGAGAGTTATTTTTGGTAAAAGAGGGATTTTGTAATTATTAAATATTAATTAATAATTTTGGAGGTAATATGTTGGTGCCTTGATGGAAGTAGCAAGTCTGTATAGGAACCTCTATATAGATTTTCTTTTTTTTTTAATAATATTTAAGAGTATAACAGTATAATAGTATAACAGATACGAATTTTAAGTCAAGTAGCAAGTAGCAAGTCTGTATAAGAACCTCGTTATATAGTTTCTCTTTTTTAATACTAATTAACAGTATAACAGTATAACAAATACGAATTTTAAGTTACTTTTCAGAGAAAAATATAATAAAATACTAATTAATAACGAAATTAAAAAATACTAAAGAAATTGTATATTTATTTCCATACAGAAATTCAACATAATTGAGTAAATATAACAGTATAACAGTATGACATTTTTATGAGCCAAAATATAAATCTTCCTACAACCCAATTTTAGCAAAAATCAAGATATTATTAAAATCAAGTGAATAATAAACCCCTACCTTCTATTGTTTTCCCCCCTTTTAATTGTTTTTCCAAAGTAAGCCCCTGATCACTTTGGTTATTTATTGGACTAGAAATGCACTTGTAAATTTTACACAAAGCGAAGCTCGTCGAATTTATGGAGCTCTCGCCACCCGCTGTTTCCTGCCCCAAAGCAACGCAACGCAAAAACAAAAACAAAAAAAAGAAGGAAAATTGAAACGGAAGCGCAAATTTTGATTAATTGAAATGAAAATACAAAACAACACAAAAAAATATAAATGAAATGAAAAACAAAGCGGCTAAGGCACTGGCACTCGCGTAATTGGCCAATGGTGGGTGTGTCCATGTCCACCGCCGATACCCAGATCCACCACGGATCCACCATTGGCGTCATCGCCACTGACGCATAAATAAAACTTGAAATGGGAATGGAATTGGAAGTGGAAGTGGCAGTGGCAGTGGCGGTGGGTGGAACGGGGAGGATGGCACTTCTGTTCGATTTTCTAGTTGTCAGCCAGAGATTATGCAATTTATTTTCATAAGTGCCGGCCTGGCCAAGGTCGAGTGCAGATTTATCGATAGCCATTCGGGCATTAATCGTGGCGATCGTTTGTCAATCAGGGAAAAGTGCCAGAGACCTGAGTTATGCACCGATCGACGGCAATGTTTATAGGATGAGATCATGAGATCTAAATACTTCCGGCAATAAGGTGTCTAAACTATTGCACATTTATTTATTGAATTAAAGAATTACAGGCTGTGATCAGTAAATGTTGATTATAAAAAGGAAAACCCTATATCAAAGCCCTCATGAAAAACCCTTTAAAAAATTCTCTTAAAACTCCTCTTTTAATGTTATAAATATAAATAGAAAATAATATTGAAAATAATAATAGTACAAATACTAAAGATTTGAAAGACTATAAAAAATAATATAGAAAATACTGTAGAAAATATTATGAAAAATGCTATAGAAAATATTATAAAAGATACTATAAGAAATACAATAGGAAATACTAACTAACTAGTATATCCTATACTATATATACAATAAAAATATTAATAAAGTAATATAAAAAATACTAAACAAAATATTATAGAAAATATTATAAAAATACTTTAGAAAATACTATAAAAATGCTTAAGAAAATACGATACCATAAAACTACTTTAGAAAATACTATAAAAAGCTTCAGAAAATACTATAAAAATACTTTAGAAATACTATAAAAATGCTTTAGAAAATACTTTAAAAATGCATTAGAAAATACTATAAAAATGCTTTAGAAAATACTATAAAAATACTTCAGAAAATACTATAAAAACTTTTTCAGAAAATCCTAAATATTTTAAGCTACTGCATCGCTTTAATTTTTATTAATTAAGTTTATTTTACTGTAAAATTTGTGTATATATTTAGCATAATAAATTAATTAACCGCAATCTTTTGTGGGTCAGTGTGTAATCGATCAGTTGGCAGCGGCAACACCAGCAGCAGCGGCAGCATTTCGATCCACATTCCAGCCATTAATCTATGTGGTGGAAGGTATTTAGAATATACCCAAAAGAGGCGGCCAGTGTGGGAGTGGGCGTGGCGGCACGTGATTTACATGATTTCCACGATTTACATATATATCCAAGCGGCTAATTTGTTGATGCAAATGCGGGTGTGGCCTGTTCGCAGCTCGACTTGAATTCAGAGATCTCTCGGTCTCTCTTGGGGTCTGTCTGGGAGTCGCCTGCCTTCCAGTCAGCACGCGTCGGAGATGGAAATTGGGAATGGAAGCGGGGAGGGAGGAGGCGGCAGGCAGGGAGGAGGAACGGGGGCAATGGCGACAATTGGCATTCACCGTTGCAATTAATCATCATCACCGTCCGATTGGCAAACGGGCCGCAAATAAATCAAAATCAAAACCATAAACAATCATAAACGATACAAGTGCACATGGAAAATAAAAGTGAATTACATTGAATTTTGCATTTCATTGAATTTTATATTATAATTAAACTAATTATATATTTCATTTATAAATTTAGGCAAAGAAACATTAATTAGTTTACTAAGCATTTTGATTTTAACTTTTTGCATATTCATTTGCTGTAAAGAATTTTGATTTATAGACAAAAAATTAATAAATAACTTAAATTATAATTAGATAAATTAATAAAAATTCGAATAACCATACATTTTTAAAAATAAATGTATAAATAAATAAATAAAGTAAATAAGTTTTATTCATGATTTATTGCCTTAAATAATACAGGGAAAAAATTATTTAATATGACCAAATTCTCAGGCTTCTGATCACTGATCACTGAATCTTTGCAACTAAAATCCTTTGACACAAAATGTGTTTGAAAGGGGAAGCCAGCTTATTTTCTTTGTTTTTTAATGCTTAGAAAACCTTTAAAAAATAAACAATAAAAACTTTCCATTAAAATAAATTCCCTTATAAAGTATAATCAATTTCGCCGAGTGTAAATCCCAATCATAGACACACAAACCCATGAGCAAATCAATCAATGGCTCTGCTCAGAGGTCGCCGTCGTTGCACATGCAAAAAAAAGTGTGTGCAAGGCGGTCTGGTCTCTTCGATATTCCCTATTCCACACGATCCCGATTCCACAGAAGGTGGCATAATCCTGGAACGGGGCAAGTGCTCGGCTGTGCCCCGGCAAGTGCAAGTAGAACCAGAATAACCAGATGACGCACGTATCGCGGGGAAAACCCACGATGCTAGGATACCGATTCCCGAAAAAAGAATCTCTCTCTCACACACCACACACAATAACCTGATGATCTAGAACTCTGGCCAATTCTCACGCATTTCCTTCTGGCCATATGGGTTAGGCCGATCGGAAATTCCCAGGACAGGTAGCCTATCATCGCGGAGTTTTGGGATTTTGGGACGAAGACGATGCGGGACTACCCGCCAAGAAGCCAATTTAAATAAGCAGCATAAACAAAAGCGACACCGCTTTATGATCCATCCACCAAGGCTATATACCTGCTGAATCGAAGGATATTTATCATATGTATGTTTTTGATGCGCCAACCGCACAGGTCCTGTTGGGCTTGGGCTTTTCCCACGCAATCGCGGCGGCTTTGTCTGCGCCCCTTTTATGAGGCTGCAAGCCTGGGTATCCTGCCTGGGTATCTCTGCATCTGTTTTTCGCACCTCCCCTTAGGGCCATCGCTTATGGTGGGAATTTCCGCCTGACCTAAGGAGCTACCTGTCATCCTCACACCTGAGTTGAGAGAAGGGTCCTTCTTGAACTGACCATAAATAAGTTATAATATAATCTTGCAATGTCTTTGAATTAATCATGTATTTAATTTATTATTATTACTTTAATTTTAAGCATAAATTAAGCTTCATTTAATCTGAAAATAATCTTAAAATAATATTAAAGCCTTTGCTTTGCTACTCTGCTGTTTGTTGTTTCTATAATCTCCATGGATTTAGCCTTAGATCGTTCTAGATCTTATTTTGTTGCAAAAATACACACACACTCTCCTCAAACATGTCCCAAGTTGATCCTCCCAATAATAATTTCATTTTTATTATCTCCTCTGCTCTTTGAACTGCTTGGCGCCAAATATGTGATTTTTATGATCGATAGATGTCCATTTCCATTTCCATTTTCCATGTCAGTCAGACATTTGTGTTGCTTTAATGCCCCTTAAGACCCAAAATCCATTTGGTAATGACTGTTTCGACCAATATAATCCAGCATAGTACAACGAATATGGCACTTGAAAGCCCCCTTAACCCTCAGAGATCCTCCTCCTCCTTCTTCGCCTACCATTTAACCCCATAAAAGTGAAGGCAGCACCCCGCCCGACGATTTTCCCACTTGTCGATGGCGTCGCCGGCGCCTTCTCAGGGTCGTCAAATTTTTGAGCGACATTTCATACAAAAACCAAAAAGGAAAAAGCAAAGAGAGGAGAGAGGGGGAAAAAAACAAATAAAGAAATGTCGAAAACTGAAAAACAAATAAGCGAATTGTTTGGGGAAAACAATCGGCGCCAGACGGGCATAAAAATCAAGAAACCAAATCGAATTGAAGGCAGGAATCCCCAGTAAGCCCTAAGATTTCCACAAACAAAAAAATATATATATAAAAAATATTTGATGATCAGGAAATATAATATAAATTTTGTCTAGAATTTGCTAAAGATATTTTTATAATTTAAATTTATAAGCAGCAACTAATTCTAAGCAGAAAACGTTGCTAAAAAAGTTTAATTTTAAAGTTTTAGATTAAAGAATTTTTCAAATTTTTCTTTATAAAATTTACAAGAAGAAATATATATTTTATAATACAAATATAAAATGTTAAATCAAAAGAAAATTGTTTATAAAACCTCTAAAAAAAATATAATATAGTATGCGACTTACTCTGAATTCTTCTCTTCCCTGCTTTAACTTAGGCAAAGTAGGCATAGATCTTCCAATCATATCAATCACATCAATCTATTCGAAATTTCTCTCCTTTCTCTCAAGTAAAGACAATTTCTATTTTCTCAACTCACATAGAATCAAAAAAAAACTGCAATATGCAGATCTTGTTCGGTTTTCTTGGAGCTCTAAGCAGTATTTTGCAAATTTTTAGCTTTATAGTGAACCTCCTTGGCATAAAGTATGATAATTATATACCGAAACTTCCTTGGTCCAAGGCCATGAAGCTTTTGGGTTACCCCAACGAAAACGAAACTTCAGAAGACAACTACTATAAAGTTATAAAAGTGGTTGAAGACCCAGCAAATATCGCGCCAGAACAAAAATCACTGACTTTATACGTGCCTTTAGTTGAATGCGATATTATCCTTATCGACTGGAAGCTATTGGTTGTGGTTGCTTGGGTGATCATCCGCGGTTTCTCGAAGCTTGGCAGGACCCTGATGAAGGAGGAGGAAGACGATGATGTATTCGACAAATCAAATGAAGATGAAGTGTTCTCTGAGGACGAGGATGAAAACCACGATTTCATCGAGGAGAAAGACGTATTCGACTATTCACAAACTAAGGACGATTGGTCTTTTAATTTCGAAAACGATGCTGATATGGTTTTCACCGATTTGGAGTCTGACCTGAAGGAAGCGAACACAGAGTCCTTCGAAAATATTGAGAGTCTAGATTCTGACGAGAAAAATGGGTACTACCCCGACGAAGAGAAATTCGGCGATCTTTCGGAGTTTGAAGAGAAAAGCTTTACCGAGGAAGGGTCTCCCGAATGGATTTCAGACGAAGAGGAGATTCGGCTCTATTTTAAGGCCAAAGAGGAGTTGTCAATGGACGTGTCATCCGATGAGGAAGAGAAGCTTCGCTATTTAGGATCCAAGCAAAACTTTGGTGATTTGCCTTCAGAAGAAGAATAAATCCACAAACAGATTGATTGATAACAAGCTGCTCAAAATAGAGCAAAATATAAATTAAAAATGTTAAAAAAAAATTATCCTGCTTTAATTAGTTTTTCAAAGCGAATTTCCTGTAATATTTCGAAAGAAATGAGCCCATTTCTTCAAGTGTAAAATTTGAACAATTGTTTATTTCAGCTCTGAGCTCTTTTTAATGTTCTTCTGTTGTGTTTTTTTTTTTTTTTTATGGGATTTACTTGATCCGATTTTGCATTTTGCGCGGTTATTAATTCATTAATTAGTCCATCACCTTCCACCTGCCACCAGCCACCGCTAAGTCCAATCCAATTCAATCCTATCCCCTCCCGATCCGTATCCCTATCCCGATCTCGATTCCCATCGCCATCCAATTCGAGTCAATGCCATTAATGTGGCCATAAACCAAATGCTTTAACGTCTATAATTTGTCTGCGCTTTGGAACTGCCCACGCGATCCATATACCATATACTCGTCCGATCTATCCCATTCCATCCCATCGCACCCACTCCGATCCCATCCCATCCCATCCCACCGCATGATTCATTAAAGTCTAAAGAGCTAACTAATAGTCGAAAATTTCATTAAATTTACGCTTCTCGTTTTTTTTATATGCACATATTTATGAATGTTTATAAAACCGAAAATTTCTTCATTGTGTGTTATCTTTGCTTTCCAAGGCGAACAAAGAAGGATTGCCTTCTAAGATTTAAATCGAACTGCAGATACCCTTGAAAAAATAAGGAAATAAAGGTGTTATTTCACCTCTGAGGTAGCTTTATCTCGGGATCATTATCATTTACTAGATTAGCTTTAATATTCAGTTTAAAGTTAAGATTAATATAATGAAATGTCAATAAGTAAGAAAGAATGCACTGGGAACACCTTGTAGGATTTGACCTCTTGTTTTCTCAAGCTTTTTATATAATTAACAATACAAAAAGCTTGGGGAAATATATAAATATTTTTAAAAATAACAATAATAATTTTTATAAATTATATAATTGTTTTATTTTACTTATTAGCACTCTAAACTGACTTAGGGATAGCTAAAAATATCTATAAATAGTAAATAGTAGTGCAAAAATCGATTTATAAATCGATATTTTTAATTTACAATATGTAACTTAGCTTTTTAGCTTTTTTAACCTGGTCAAACATAAATTGTAACAAATATAAATAAAAAAATAAAATAAAATATATTATGTTGACTTTTTTGAATATTTTTCGACCATTTCCATATTTTAAAGCTGAAATCCACATATTTTGATACTTAAATTATCGATAAATTACAGTTTTTGCCTATTTTTGCTTTGAAAATTAGCCCTATATTTATGTTTATATTAATATATAACTTTTTCACTCATTACACCTCTTTAAAGTGATTTAGTAATGGAATTTAATTTTCGATACTCTTTCTAACTAACTCCGATATATTCTTTCTAACTAATTTCGATATATTTCGATATATTAAAATTTAAATGGAATATGATACTTTTCCCTCCAACATAAATCAGATTCATCCTAGTATATCCTGCTTAGCGATTCTATGACACCCGCTATGCGCCCTAATGGACAATGGGTACACCACACAACAACAAAAAGCCATAAGCATTGAAAGGAAAACAAAGCACAAATTGAAATGAAATGAAATTTCCTCCCAGATAGAATATATAATGTGATTTTTTTTCCTTAATTTTTTGTTGTTGTTGTTTTTTCTGCGCTTGTCGTTCCGCTTTCTTTGTGGGCTGATGCCTTTTGATTTCGCTAATCGTCTACAACAACCAGCAGGGGATGATCTAATTATTGACGCACGAATCCGCAATGGCCAATGGCAACAACAATAATAAAAAAAAAATAAAACAAAAACAAAAAAAAAGAAAATTGAAAATTGAAATATTGAAAAGGCGAACAACGACGAACAAGCAGGCAGCCAAACACACAAAAGCCATATTATGAGCGAAATCGAAATTGAAAACGAAAGCGAAATCGAAATCATTATCCAAGTCATTAGCTCTTTAGCAACTCGTTGTTGTCGCGTTGTTCTTTTTATTGTTGCCGGATATAAATCGGCTAATGTACTTATGACCCAACCTAACACACACTTGGAATTTTATATATGTTTTTAGATAAAAGCAAAATACATTTAGGGGGTTGGGAATATTTGATATAATATTATTTAATTATTTTATAAGGTTCTTTTAACAAGGTTTTGAAATATTTTGAGTGTTAAAGAAGTTTTTGAGTAAAATAAAAAAATATTTCAACTAAATACTCTTTTTTAGAACTACCCAGGTATTTTTTATAGGTTTCTGGTTTCTGTATTTAAAATAATACAACAATATTTTAACAAATTCCAATATATTCGTTAAAATAAAGTAAAACTTTATTTTCATTATGAAAATCAACAAATATTTCATAAAATATTAAAAATAATCCCCGACCTTAGTTCTTTTAGGTATTATATATCTTTTTTCTCCAAAAAAGTTTTAGTTTTTAATCAGAATTAAATAAAACTAAAGAAACCCCTGATTTTCTCAGTGCTTTGTTCGCGTTTTCCACAGCCACAACCTTCAACTGCTGAACTTGACGACCTCACACAATATGTAAACAGCCCAAGAAACAAATACAAAGTGTATCTATCAGAGTTTTGGAATTGGTTCATGGCCTCAGGTGTTGGCCTTGGCGCTTGCTTGATCTTTTGTTCAACAGAATTTATTTTTGGGGGATAAACACAGGGAAAAGTTTGAACCTTTGTAAGAAAGAAAGTTCAAATTAATATTGGAAAATTAAAAGTAAATATTTTCGAGGAGAGAAAAACTCCTGCTGCCTCTCCAAGTATTGTCTGTACACAGATAATGGATCTGCAAGATATCTCTGGGGATAATGAAGCAATTGAGAGGTAATAAAAATTCAATTCTCCACATTACAGAGAATTTCCCCCCCTCCCCACCCATTCCGACTTGCCGCCAATTTGCATCCATCGAATTGGAATTTGCGAAACGAAACGAAACGATCAGAAATTGCCAGCGGAATTGGAGTCTGTGGGATGGATGGATTCCCATCCCGAGAGAGTGCGATGAGTGCAGTTACACTCGCCGCTGCCCATTTGTCTCCCCCCTGGAATCGGTGAGTCTCCCTCCCTGTCCCCTAACCCTGTTCCTGTCCCTGTCCCTGTCTCTGTCCCTGCCCTCTTGGCCTTCTTTCACCTTGGCTACGTGATGCCACGGCGTGATCGTGTAACAATGCGAGTGATTAGTACGCGCCGGCGTTCAAAATGGGCAATCCGCCGATGGCAGCGAACTCTACTCTACCTTTTTGCCTGCCTTCTTTTTCTTACCTCATTTTTTGTTATTTTATTTGCCGTTTTTTTAAACATTTTTTAAGCCTTTTTTTGTTGTAGTAGCTTTACCTTAAGTTAGTAGGGTTATGTCCCTGAGGTGGTAACATTTTCACCATTTTTTGACAAGATATTTGTATAGTTTCTAAATATTTATTGGAGGTGGAGAACTATCGATACTTTTATCGGCATCGATAGTGATCTAGTGTTCTTTTCCCTAAAATCGTCTGAAAAATAAGATAATACGTAATTTTTAACACTAAACATTCCCTTTTTTAAAAAAGCGGTCCATATTTTAATAGATTCTATTAGTTTTATGTTATTTTTCAGACGATTTTAGGGAAAATAACACTAGATCACTATCGATGCCGATATAACTATCGATAGTTCTCCACCTCTAATAATTATTATTATTTTTCTAAGCACTTTAATAATGAATTTACAAGCCATAACTACAGGGTATTTCCCAAGTTCTAATACCCAAAAAAACGTAGACTTGCAGGGCGTTTTTCTTTATATTTTTTTACCCGTTCTCAGTGGCCTTTGTCTGACTGACTGACTGTCTGTCTGTCTGTCTGCTGCAGCTTTGCAGTTGGTTTCTGTCGAAGTTTCTGTGCTTTCTGGTTACTGGGCTGCATTGCAGCATGCGCCGTGTACTGGAGTGAAATGATTTAGTGTGATTTATCTGCAAATTCCTCCTTTCAATCTCTTCTCACGCCGCAAAAACACGAAACACGGTCCAGTTTTTGTTGGTTGGGAGGAAGGAAGGAAGGAAGGAAGGGCACTCACTGCCTTCGGGAGAGAGATTCCAGGGTAAAGCTCTTGAATCGTATCCCAAATCCCAGATACCCGCCACGCCCTACCTTCGGAGGTGTTATAAAAGCGATAATAAAAAATTATAAGCTATGCCCCATAAATTGGCATTTAATAGTTGAAATTTACACAGAATTGACAGTGTCTCGCAAAAGTAATGCTCCACAGCGAGAGCTGGTCAGGTAGGTCCACCCGCAAGGATTGCAGAGATAGGATCGAAGGAGGAAGATCCATGATGGAGAGGTAGAGGTGGAGGAGACCCTAACCTAAGGGCGTTTTGCTGCGATTTATGAGGCATCATTATAAGCATTTTTATTATGCTCATATTTTGATACGCACGCCAAGCCCATTTATATAGTATATTTATAGTATATATATATATATATATATTTATATGCAAATACAGTGCGTATCAGTTGTATATATACATATATGCATTTGTTTATTCATTTAGTTTGTTTAATGAACAAACCTTGCCTCCATAAATAACTATTATGGCGTCTATTTATAGCCACTCAATGAAAGCCTCTGCCCCGATAACTGGTATTATTTATCTAATCGCCTTCTATAAATACATATATTACATATATATATATATAATATATCTACAATGTAATGACTGAACGTTTGTTCCGTTTATTAATTGTGACAGGCCAAAATAAATAACACAAACGCAACTGATTAATGTATTAATGAAATCATTACCATAAATCAATGGCCAGATTTGTTGTCTTTTCCCCTCGTTAAGTGCTTTGTATGGGGCACTGATTGGAATTGTAATTATTAATTATAAAAATACTAACAACAAATTGAGGGTTATTTATTATACAATATATTATTTATATTAATTAATATTAAAATAAAATTTAATAAATTAATGTGGGCTTTAACTTTGTGCTTTAACTTTGTTTTCGCAACAAATTTATGAAGATTTTATTATTAAAAATTTATTTGTTGTTTCGTTAAGGGTTTTCGGTCATTTTTATAGCGAAATAAACACAAGTAAATATTTTAAGAACAAAATTATTATTATTATTATTTGTTTTTTAATTATTATTATTATTATTTGATTTTATTATAAAATTTGGGCAATTTTTATAGCCAAATAAATACAAATAAATATTTTTAGAACGAAAATAAATGTATTTCACAATTCACAGAGAAATAAAAAGGTAAAAACAAATTCTTTATAGAACTTAAACTTTTTGATTTCATTTACAAAAATTTAAGGATTGTATCATATATTTTTGTATCAGAAAACTATCTATAGTAGGCTTGTGCTAGGATTTGAACTCTCACAAAGTTATAAAGGTTTTTCAATCCTAGCAACCTTTCACAATCACGTTCCTCTCCGTCAAGTAAGTACGATTCACATTTAGTCCGACTTTCATTCTGAAGCTGAACTGAACTGAACAAAAAAAAAAAAAAACCGAAATGTATTTCTTTTTCGCTTTTCTCGGGGTTTTAAAAACCAATATTTTGGAAGTGATTAAACTTCTAACTGAGCTCTGGAGCGGTAAGCATGCTAATGATATACCTAAGATTCCTGGACCTGGACCGGTGGACCAACTTTTGGATTATGATAGCAATACGGTAATGGCTGATGATGACAACGATAATGATGGAAATGATGACGACTATAAGGATATGCTAATTAATGAAGACCCTGGAAAGAACTTGGCTAACGAATATGGACTAAATTTTTATGTTCCTCCGACTAAATGTGGAATTAAATTCATCGACTTCGGGCTGTTGTACGTGGTCGCTTTTGTGACCATCCTCAGCTTCGTGAGGCTTGTTAGGTTCCTCAAGTCAAAGCCTAAGAGCAAGAAACACGAGCAAGAAAATGAGGTGTTTGATGATATTCCATCTAATGAAGACGACGATGAGATGATGCTCTCATATTTTTACTCCAATGAGGAGGATGTCTTCTTGGAGAGCGAAGGACCTACCGACTTGACAACCGATGAAAACCTGGATGATTTTGATAATGACAAGAATGTGCACGATTGGCTCTTTAATATTCAGCAAGCTGCGCCGGAGAATTCCATTGATTCGGAAGCCATTTACGGGATCCCATTCGAGACTGAGCCGAACCCCAATCTAAAGCCTGACGACGACGATGATAATGAAGCAAACCTTGAAGTGAACCAGTGCGAGGGTGAGGCCAGTCTCGAATGGGAGTCTGGCGAGGAAAATGGGTTTACCGAAGTCCCCTCCGACCTGGAATGGTATCCTGGTTTGCTGTTCCGTGAGGAAGAGAGGCTACTCTATATGGAATCCGTAAGGAATGATTTCCTGGAATTGCCATTCAATGATGACTCGTTCTCCGATTGGTCGCCCGATTACGAGGAAAACCCCGAATTGGTGACCGACGAGGTTGAGTTGAAGCGTTACTTCAAGCGCAAGGAGGAGTTTTTTCCGGATTCGCCATCCGATGACGAGGTGGTCTTTGACAACTTTTCCTACTTCAAGGATCTACCTTCCGAAGACGAAGGAGGTTATCGTTAATTTTCCTACTTCAAGGATCTACCTTCTGAAGACGAAGCTGGTTTTCGTTAATTTTCGTAACAATATTTTCAAGAATTTTGATAAAATTTGATGTCTGTTTTGGCTTAAATGTATAATTAAATTAAATTTTGGTATATAACTATAAATGGTTTAAAATATTAGCAATCTATTTAAATCTCTCTTTACCTTTGGGTTTTTTTCTATTCTAAATAACATTTATAATAATAATTATACTTTAAAAAAAAGCATAAAAAAATTATGGTAGCCAAAAAAAAAAAAATCTCTGCATAATTTACATTTTTTTGCTTGCTTTAAACATTTACTAACTTCCTTTATAATTTCATTTTCTGGCGCCTTACAGTTTTGCCAAGCACCTTAGCCTTGCCTGGTTTTTTTTATTTCTGATTTCTGGTCTCCGCTTTTTAGGAACGGGGAGAGATCTTATCAGCTGGCTCCGATCCGATACAGCTCCTCGCCCCGCCGCACTCTCTCTCTCTGATCATCGTAATCATCCCCATTACCACTGATAGTACGACTTTATCAGTCGGCGGCTGTTGCAATTTCTGACCTCGAGACCAGTGCAGGTACAGTGTTTTTCCCCTCTTTTCTTCTCTTTCTTAATTATTTGGAGGGAGCTCCACATTTCCTTGGGGAAATTTCAGAGGTTTCTCGGTTATCGGGAGTGGTTCTCAGTTTCGGTTTCATTTGGGCTCGTCCCGCTCCGCTCCGTTTCGTTTCGTTGTTTATCTCGTTTATGGCTGACCATCAAAGTCTTAACACATTTTCGGTTTCGGCTCTGTTTGTTCTTGATTTTTGGGTCTCTTGGTTTTCCTTATTTATTTTTCTCGAGTCATTTTTCGGGGAACCGCCGTGAAGAGTTTTATTGTTGTTTCGGTGTTGTGGTGGGAGTTTGATTTGTCAATTAGCAGGGCATTCGCTAATAGAGTATTTAGTTATGATTATTGGTAGACACAAAAAAAAGGGAAATTAAATGATGAACAAGTAAAAAATACACAAAGATTATTCGCAATTAATTTAAATGGGAAACGGTTTAAAGACAGAAAGAAAGACTCCGAGAGACCGAAGACCTTATACTTTTGTAATCAAAATCATAATCAAGCCTATCATGTATTTAATTTCCATTCGAATAACTTCCTTGGCTCCTTCACTGAATTCCAGGAAGACTAAATTTCTATTACGCTGCAACTGCCTTATAAATACCTTAAATAATAATACATAATTTTTCTATATAAAATATATTTATACAGAGAATTTTTGTCGATGCCAGAAACTACCGCTTGGGGCTTATTATAAGCAAAGATGCTCCCAAAATCTGTGGTCTAGAGACCACGGTGATTATGGGTCCAATCCTGAGTAGGTTTGTTGAGACTGACGATGTTCCGAAACTCCCAGTTTCTAGGTAACCATCAGATCGTCTGTGAAAATGAGGATGCTACCAACTGGATTATCTTTATCATCAATATGATATCACCTCACCATTCTTCTATGATATCCTTCAAGTTCTTAGTTTCCTTGGGGAGAGGCAGGAACTCGCTGAATCTAGACGCTACTAAAGTACCAAATTTGGAATATTTAATTTCGATTCGTTTGTTAATTACACTTTTAAAATTTACCATAAATCAACCGGAAGCTTAAGTCTCTGTCCTCGATATTAAAATCGACCTATAAAACTATACTGCAACTGGTGTTGTATTGTTGCCTTTTACTAAATTTATCATCATTTCTATAATATAAAATTTTCTAAAATATGAATTTGGAAGAAATTTTGATGTCCGTCTCGGACTGAAACGATTGACGAACTAAAATTTTGGTTTTAGATGCTTGGGAAGGAAAGCTACAACTGAGGGGAGAAATGACGGGAAAGGCAGGGCATATTTTGACCTTTAAAAAATTACAAAAAAAAAAAGAATTAAAAATTTATAAAATCGGAAATTACTTCTTAATACCTTGGAATGATATTGACATTATTTAAGTTCTGTGTGTGTCTATATGGTAGCCCCTTCATTTGTGGCATCAGACAGAGAGGCAGGCAGTCAGTCAGGCTTGTGTGCTGCCTCCACAGAAACTGCTCTGTGCAGTGCATGTTCTTGGATGTATTAAAATTCCAACAATTAGGGAACATTTCACATGCCTTTCTAATAGCCAACAACGTGCCTGGCAACCCAGAGGGATCGGGATCGGAATGGGGATCGGGTTGGGAATGGGGATCGGGTTGGGCTCGGGGTTTGGATCTGTGGCTGGTGTTTTGTGCACTCAGATGCAACAAGTTGATAGCCGGAGCTAGTCAAACCGCTTTGCTGCTCACTCACTATGCAATTTCGCACAACGGCAGCCACTTTGGCTGGGCAGAAAATAAAAAAAAAACAACAACAAAATACAAAATAAAAAAAAAAAAGTAAAGTAATAACAACAACAACAAAAGGAGCAAACTGCGAAGCAACAAAGGAACACAGCAACTGGAAGCAGAACAACAGCATGTTGGCATGTCAATAATCTTGTACCACTTGGATTGCCAGAGAGTCTCAGGCAGGGCACAGAGAGAAGGGTTTTTTAGATAAATAAAATTTTAAATATCAAGTTTATAGAATTTACAAATACTTGAAATTAAGTTGAGAATAAAATCTGCTTGCTCTTTAAATTAATAATTATTATTATTATTATTAAATTATTATATTGATATAGAAATATGAGTTATTTCTATATAAATATTATTTTAACTAACTTGCATACTAAACCATGAAATTTTTAAATATTTTTTTTATTTTTTTTATAATTTTGTATATTTTTTTATATATTTATATTTTTTTTTTACATTTTATATTTTTTTAATATTTTAATTATTTATTAATTTTTTAATTGAAGTTTTTATTTATTTATTTTGTTTTTATTATTTCACAGTGTAAGCCTGTCTAAGCTCAAGCAAAAGCAAAAGTGGTAGCAAAAAACCAAGACAAGTTGCTGCCTCAGACTGGCAGACTCTCACCTAAGATACGACAAAGGATATATCATTTCCCAATTCTGATACCGATTCTGAGTTTGATTCTCCATTCCCTATTCTCCCTTTAATGCTGATCAAGAATATATATAGATTATAGGGTCGAAAATGACTTCTTTACTGATTAAAAGATATAAAACCCTTCGAAGATATCAAAGAAATCAAAGATTGGAAAATCTATGATTTTAATTCGTATTTTTAGGCTTGTAAAACTCAAAAAAATTAAAATTTTTTATTTTAGTCCGGACTTGGCTTAATCGATTCTCCTTTTAATGCTGATCAAGAATATATATGGTTTATAGGGTCGGAAATGACTCCTTCACTGATTAAAAAATATAAAACCCTTGGAAGATATCAAAGAAATTATATTATTATTATATTATTATATTATTATAAAATTCCTTGATTTCAATTCGTATTTTAATGCTTATAAAATTAAAAAAAAAACTAGAATCTCTTTATTTTGCTTCGACGTGACTGGCCACTTCCGTTTCCAGTTAGCATTGCATTTCCTGGGCAACGTAACGAAATCCGATTAGTGGCATTCGAGGCGTCGATCCATCAATTATTTTTTGCACTCTGCGGGGTGTCTCCTCCTGTTCCTAATCCTACTCCTCCTTCATTTTTAACTTCTCCTTGTTGTGTCACGCACTTGGCACAGTCACAGTCACAGTCACAGTCACCGCCATCGTCATCGTCACAGTCTCTGTCAAAGGCACAGGCAACACCCACAGACAGGCACCCATGGGGTGTACGTGATCGGTCTATTGAGCACGCACTGGGCTGACAACAGATGTACGATCTGGCGATCAATAGAAATTCGTTAGAAGGCCATTACAGGGTGTCTGTGTTCAAATTGAGCCTGAACTTCCCTTAAAACTAATCTGAGTTGGCAAAAAAAAACACGTCCTAGAGAATTTTTAATAAATTTCATAAAAATATAAGAAATTTCAATAAATTTCATAAAAAATAAGAAATTATAATAAATTTCATAAAAAAATAAGAAATTTCAATAAATTTCATAAAAAAAATAAGAAATTTCAATAAATTTCATAAAAAAATAAGAAATTTCAATAAATTTCATAAAAAATAAACAATTAATTAAACATTTATAAGGTAGCAGAGTTTCGTAAACATTTTACATTCCAAGACCAGCTTGGCAAAGAGACATTTTGGGACTTGGCCAGCAACAAAGTGACGCGCAGGTGGCCACCAGCCACTGGACACTGATCACTGATCACACTGACCACCAGGCACCACTGGCACTGGGCACTATATAGAAAAAATAGCATATATAGCAATCACCGACATCGACCCTCGCACGTTCCACGCTCCATTGACAGAAAACAAATTTGCATTTGCCAGGCAGTCGCCAAGTCAATTCGCAAAGAGCGCTACACTTGACAACAAAAATTGTTGGAAATAATTGGTATATATTTAATTTTTATATATTTAATTTTTATATATTTAATTTTAATATATTTAATTGTTATATATTTTAATTATATATATATTTTATAGGGATTTTAAGCATTAACAAGAAGAGGAAGCTAACAAACAACTGCAATTTGTAATTTGTATTTTCTAATTGAATTTTAATATATAAAAAATTAGATTTTTATGGTAATTTTTTGATATTATGTTGTTGTTGTGATGTTGTATTTTTTATATTTGTTAAAATATTCTTAGATGTTTTTTTAATGAGTTTTAAGCGCTAAAAAAAAGGGTAAAAAATTAAAAGATATTTGATTTTTTTGTGCTTCTTACTTTTTTTTGTATTTTCTAATTGAATATATAAAAAACTAGATTTTTTATGTTAATTTTTTGATATTATGTTGTTGCTGTTATATTTTATATTTTTATATTTGTTAAAATATTCTTAGATGTTTTTCTTAATAAGTTTTAAGCGCTAAAAGAAGGGTAAATGCCTGAACAAAAAATTAAAAACTATTTTTTTGTGCTTCTCACTTTTTTTGCGGTTCAGGTTTAGAAATAAAAAATTTATGTAAAATAATAATTCGTAAAAAATAAATTTCTAATATTTAGCAACTATC
The DNA here is from genome assembly GCA_008042515.1 of Drosophila truncata. Lineage (NCBI taxonomy): Eukaryota > Metazoa > Arthropoda > Insecta > Diptera > Drosophilidae > Drosophila > Drosophila truncata. The sequence goes on along the minus strand of VNJQ01005066.1, from coordinate 38,768 downwards.
TTATATTTCTTTATATATTTTTAAGTGCTTTAGTTAGAAGAAAACTATGAATTTTGTCCTTAAATCAAAGGTAAATGTAATATAAAATATATATAAAACTTATTTTACATATTTTAATACCTAAAACTTATTATTTATATTCATTTATATGTTCATAAATAATAATTATTTATATATATATTATATTATATTATATATTATATTATATTATTATATTATATTTCATGCCAAACTACGGGGTAACCTTAGTGTCTGAAGGGAGACCTCTGGCCAGATTAATCATTGGCCAAGAATCCCATTAGCAAAAGGTCTAAAAAATAATTCGCAAATTATTTGCTTTAAGCTTTAAGATTATATGTTAGAAATTAAAAAGGTGGCTGAGTCAAATGCGGGGAATGGCAACATAAATCTTAAGTAAAGCAGATATATGCTAATTTTAAGAAGGTTTCTCTTCGCTCGCTTGGCTTATTACTCATATTCAGGCAGCATATTTTAGCATTTTTCAGCATTTTCATAATTTTAAAGTGCAATATTGTTTTCGCTTTGATATTCAATTAAGCAGACAAAAAATATTCAAAAAATATATAAAAAAAATATAAAAAAATTCCTCAAAATTTACAAAAACTATTTCAAAATCAAACTAGTTCCAACTGGAAAGGTTCTAGGGTTCCCCTAAGTTAAATTTCTAACAAGGATTCTAGTCAAGATATTGCGTATACGCCATGTGACACGCGGATATTACGCATACGTAGAGCTATTCGAGAATTCGAAAACACATAAATAATTGCCCAACAATTTGCGCTGTCTGCGCACACAGATCTTTGCCCCGATTGGGATTCTGTGTGTGTTTGAGTGTGCTTTTAGCCCTGTTATCGCCCGCGATATATCTGTATCTTTTTGCCGTCTGTATATATCTGGCCGAGATGCTCACTGTCGTCTGGCATTGTCTTAATTATCTTGAGGATTTCGCAGCCATGCCATGACTATCTATTGCCGCCGCCGCCATGGCTTGACTCATCGCCATCATCATCATCTCACCTCGATTCGCATTTTGGCTGCCGTTGTTGCCTCGTCCTTAGCCCCAACTTAATCCGTATCTGAATCGGTATGGGAATGGGAATCGGTATCGGTATCGGAATCCTCATGCTCCTCCTCATCGTCATGCCCCATTCCTCGTTCGCATTCCCATTCCCCAGCCCTATCATCATCATCATCATCTTTCTGTGCCTTCGCACACACAGAGAGAAATGTACAAGTTTTGCTCTAAATATTATTTGAAATTACATTTATTTTTGGCTTTTTTTTAATTGTAGAAAATGTATCATTTAAAATACAATTAAAATATAAAAACTGCATTATTTAAACCATACAAATTCGTTCGCTGTGCATCTTTAAAAACAAAAAGCAGAAGAAGCAATAGAATCAACGTCACCGCCTCGCTTCTATTTTTCTCTCTGGCAAAAATCACGCGCCCCTATGCGATCGCTGATAAAATTCTCGTCTGTGTTGTTTCTTTTCTTATTTTTATTATTTTTCTTTTCTTTTATTTCATTTTGGTTTTTTCTTATTTTATTTTATTTAATTTTATTTTCTGTTGTATTGTCTTTTGTATTTTTTTGGTTGCATTCACTGGTGGATTGGCTCTGCAATAATTCATTGAATCGACCAGCTATATCATCCAAAAACTATACATACACCCCTCACGTGCCTGGCGGATCGCGTGCCATGATTTTGTTAGCAGCCCCCTCTTGGCCAACGCCCCTGACTCTGCCTTCTGCCACTTCCTCTCTCTCTCTCTCTGCCCCCCCTGTGAAGAAAAGGCACTAATTGCCAGCGCATTTGCAGCTGATTTGGCGCTAAGCGAAAGCGAGCTGCCAGGCAAATATTTATGGTTTATGATGAGGGGTCATTCCCGTCTCGTGTCAGCCAAAACAAAAAAAAAAAACAAAGTAAAAATATACACAAAAACAGCTAAAATCTATGGCCCTGAAAAAGTAGCGTCAAGTAGCGCTAATGAATACCTATCGGAGAGCTAGTATAGCCAAGATATAGCCATCTAGTTAGTTTTGCCAATTATCAAGAGTTTAGAGACCATGTAAATACATGGTTTCGCTAATTTAATTTTATTTAATTTAAGTATATTTCAAATAGAGGCGGAGAGACAGCTAAGTAAATGATAAATGATTTAAAGATTAACTGCATTTAAGGGGGGAAAGTGATTAAATGAGAGTAGAAAAAATATAGGAAATTAATATATAGAGGAAATATATCAAGAAACTATTTCAGTCAAGCTTCAAGCTTTCCTTTTAACCATTAATTCTACATTTTAAAATTGCCAACTAACTAATTTAAGGAAGTAAATAAAAGATGATTTATAAGATATCAAAAAAATTTATCAACATAAACTTTAATTCATAAATTTGGTAGCTTTCAATTGTGCATAATTTATTAATTTTAAAAAATCCATAAGTTAGCAATGTGTGGAATAAAAAAGGAAAATTTTCCCTCTCATCGAAAGGAGAGTCTACATTTTTCAAACAAAATCTCCAGGGGTCTGCTCACGCTCGGAACTGAGACTGGAACTAAGACTGGAACTGCGATTCAAAGTGGGTTTGAAACTGTGATTGGAACTGTGACTGCTATGCCGGATCGTGACAGAATATGAATTGAAAGGGAAACCAGATTGCCGGCTTCATTGTGTGTGCTCTCACATATTCCCACAAATTCCTATTCCACATCCACCACTGGGCATAAAGCCGGTGAAAATGTTCTGCGGCTTTGACAAGTGTTTATTTTTAGAGCCAAACAAGTAACAATATATTGTGTATAATCTTTAAATAATAAATTTTCTTTATAAACCAAGTAAAGTATATTTATTTTAATAGATAAATATGGAGTTTATACTTTAAATAATTAAATAATATTTAATATAAATTCTACGTAGTTTAAAATTCTTCCCCAAGAAACTATATTTGTAATTTACTCTTATTTTACTTTTACAGTATATTTCCTATAAGATATTTGATATATATGCTCTAAATATAATAAACAAAAATAAATACTCAATATTTAAAATTATTTGCCTGGCAAATACATTTCTTAAAATATGAAAAAATAAGAATAAGTTCTCTTATATATGTTATATTTAATTTAAATTGATTTCTTATATATTTTATATTTATTTCCAATTGATTTCTAATACAGTTTATTATTATTTATCTATTTTATTTTGATTATTAAGTTTATAGGCTTTTTATTTTTGTTTATTGCCAATTCTTGCTTGAAGACAAGCTTAAAAATTCCCCTTTCTTTGTGTGTCCTAGGCCTGTGCTCACTGTACCTCCATTTCAGTGGGTTGGGTGAGGCCACACGCCTCACTGAGCATGGAGCAGGGAGCTTTACTTTACTGGCCATGGGGTAGGCGGCTCATGCTCATCATCCGCCAACTGGGCACGGCTTGAAGACACCAAAGAAATCACTGAAAATGTCCCAGCTGTTCCACAAGACCTTCTCCCAGTTAGAAAATTTATTTCTTTCATTTTGCCGAATATATTATATATAATCCTCAATATTCATATTTTTGTGGGCATTCTATTATAAGTCTCCGCTGGGCTAGGGCTTTTCATGGACCTATATCCGCTATGCATATATGCTTTTAGATCGGAGAACGTTGACAGAGATCGCTGAGAGAAGGAGAGAGAGAGACCGCGAGAGCGGCGCTGCTCACGCTAAAAAAAAGTCGAGAAAAAAATCTGAAATGTAGATCTATGTCTGTATCTATGAGCGGCGGAAAACTTCAGTTTGTCAAAGATCGCGACGACCGAACGAACGCGGCGCCGCTGCCAGTGGAACGCGGCGAACACGAAACCGAAACGCGACCAAAATCGCGCACGAACCGCAGCCGAAACGCTACCGAAACGCAATCGAAACGCCGCCGCCTGTCCTGTACCGTTATTTTCCAACCATTAGCTATCGATATCGATAATCCTATCGATTGCCAGGATTGGCTGTGTTTATACATTTTACCCTTTGCTTGTGTACATTCTATATATTTTTTTTTGTTGTTTTTAATGTGAAATGTACGTGCCATGTGTGTATGTCTCTATGGTATGTCTATGTATTATCGAGTTTCTTTGTGTGTGTGTGTGTGTGTTTGCGAACTGTTCATGCGGCAATTACATTGGTTTTTAATAGTTATCGGTTTTTAATGAACCACTGAAAAATGGAAATTATGCTTGGCACACTCGTGATTATCGGTTCTGGCAATTGCAGCTTAACTCGCCATTAATCGCAGCATATATGGGCGTGACGTACATTATTACAGTGCGTTGCGGCATATTAATGTGATCGCTATTATGTCGATTATGATTTATGGGGCTGTAAGAAGGAAATTGTAACATTTGTTCAATCTGGCAAGGGTTCTATCGAAAAAATAATTGTATCGATAATTGATTGAAATCAACGAAAAGTGAGTTAGTTTTTAAGCTTAATAAAGCCATGAAAGCATTTTTACCTTTATTATTTCTAAATAACATTTACTATTGATACCCACTGTCTGCTCTCTGTCACTTTCGATTTTAATGATCACATTGAAATGGAATGCCATCGGCTTGGCCAATTCCGATTCCCATTCCAATTCCGTTTCGATATCATTTCGCAAAGATCGGCGACACTTAGCCGGGACACACTCCCCGAAAACGAGACAATTACCCAGGAATGGGGCATGATTTCTTTTATTACTGTATTTAGACCAAATCTGATGCCAAAAGGGCGACCCACAAATAAAAAATAAAAACAAAAAACAAAAAAAAAAAGCAAGCGACAAAAAAGTGGGGGAAAAAATCAATCGAACAACGATCGATTCGGACCAGCTCCAGAAGGGAAAGGGTGCACAATGCACTCAGAAAATAAATTGGATAAATAGAAAATAAAATATTAAGCCAAGATTGAATTGAATATTATATTGAAGAATATTATAAGAATTATTTTAAGGTGAAAAGGTTTCAAGAGAATATTTTTTTAAGAGGAGAGACCTTTAAAAGATACAAATATATAGTTAATAATAAATAAACCCAAGCATTTGCTTAAGAAAATGTTACTCTAATGATTTCTTTTATTGATTTCCAATTAATATCTATTTAGATACTGTTTTTGGCGCCGTGTAGGTTTGTTAGATCGATCGGCGGCGTATGATGAAATTTCCTGAGCGGTTCAATAGCAAACACCGGCAACAACTAAAACAAAAACAACAACAACAACAGCCGCCAGCCATTTACAATTCCAATCGAATGGCAATTGTTGCCTTGCCTCTGACTTGCAGCATGATTCAAGTCGAGGGCGTGCCAAGGGACCGGCCAGGGGTTCGTCTATATCTTCTATATGTACCATACAAATACAATAAGTTTACATACATAGATCGTAGTGGTAGCTGGCGATGACGTAGCCATAGTAGCATTTTTTATCAGAGCTGATAAATTTAGTATAAGAAAGTTTCTAGTTTTTATATTTTATGATTATTTTAAAACCTTTTCGCGAGGCTATACATCCGTACTTGTATTCCCATTTCGATTTTACGGTCATCAACTGATCAAACACTCTCCCCTTTTGATCATACGATCAATAGCCAGACTTAACAATGTTTGCCAGTTGGCTAACTGCTGTTTTACGGCCACTTTGGCTAGAAAACAAAGCTTTTTCCCTACGCGACGCACACACATGACGTATACGTGATATTTTTGGCCTGCACAAAATAACAAAACACAAATTAAAAAAAAACAGCCAGAAAGAGAAAGAGTAAGAGCCAGAGAGACAGATAGACGAATCTCTGTTGCTAGGGTGGCCACATTGTATTTTGTATTGGGGGTTAGTCAGCTTATAAATAATGGAATTTCATCTAGGGGCTTTTAGTGAGCTGCCGCCGCCGCCGCCAACTACTGTGAACTTTGCTTCAAAGAACTTTTATTCCGATGACCACCACCACCGGAGGGGGGAAAATTACTCAATCGAATCACGAACCATTTCCTGGAACGAAAGATTTTACTGGATTTCAAGTTTGAGCTTCGAATTGACAAGCTTTTGTTTAGTTTTTAAGGTGATTCAGGCTTATAAGATTTACTATTTCTTATGATTTCTATTTCCACCTAAAGGTAGGGTTTTCCTCTCAGTATTCTCTTTTTCCCCCCAAAAGCCACACACACTAGATGCTCAACTAGACCAAGTAGCTTGGCTCAAATGATTGGACCTTCTGGCTTCGATGACCATCAAATCAATTGCATGTGATTGCAGTAAGACAATACTTTTCAGACGCTACACTGAGGAAATACTAGGGTCGAAAGTGTAGTACAAATATGATTGAGAAACTTTGATAGTGAAAATAGGCAGTACCTATGCCATACTTCATAGAATTCAACAATTAGAAAATTAGCAACAGATTCAACAAAAACACAACTATAAGGGATAAAACTATTAGGGATAGAGAGAACTATTTAATCTTCAACAGTTCACCAACTGTTCACCAACTGTTCCCCAACAGTTCACCAACAATTCACCAACAGTTTACCAACAGTTCACCAACAGTTCACCAACAGTTCACCAACAGTTCACCAACAGTTCACCAACAGTTCACCAACAGTTCACCAACAGTTCACCAACAGTTCACCAACGGTTCACCAACAGTTCACCAACAGTTCACCAACAGTTCACCCACAGTTCACCAACAGTTCACCAACAGTTCAACAGCAACAATTATAAAATACAATTTAAATATATTTTACATTGCCATTAAATTTATTAAAGAAGCAAGTTCATCTTTAATTGCCCTGGATTTAAAATGGATTTCTTTACTCAAACCCTGAAATATAAATTATTTATATATTTCTTTTCACAAAACCCTAAAATATAAATTATTTATATATTTCTTTCCACAAAACCCTAAAATATAAATTAAATATTGTGTATTAATGCTCATTTTTTCATATTTCTGGGGTTTATTAACTAATTTTTCACATTTCTGTGATTTCAAAATAACATAAAGAATTTTTTTAAGCAAACATTTTTCTCCCTGTGCCTTTTTGCGGCCTGTTATGCAGTCAACAGCCGTCAAATGGCTGCTTCTGTTTCATTTGATGTCTTTCTGTGTGCGTTTGCCATTTGCCATTTGCCATTTAAATGAATGCGAGCAATTTTGTCGGTGATGTTGTTGTGATTTGCCTTGATTGGCATCTAATTTATGATTGACAGTTACAAACGTCGAGCCGTCGAGCCGAGCGCTCACCCGAGCCCAGCCGAGTCGAGCCTACCGCAAGAGAGATTGAAAGCCCCCCCCCCCCCCCCCCCC